>JBDJHY010000002.1:12616451-12629607 GCA_039654485.1 Withania somnifera
CCACGCCCAAATTTATGATATAGAAATCCAATTTAAGTCCACCTCTGGTCTATTCAATATCTAAGAAGTCCAACTTTACCTCCACCCCTGTACTTCTTCAGCCCAACTTTTTTAGCCCAATACCATGACCGAAGCTAGTGTACATACAGTTGATAAATGGGTAAATTACATAATTAGATATTTTTATCTGAACGGTCTCATATACGTGCAATACATCATATATATACGACGTATTTGAAGCATATGATTTAATTTGTCTGGATGTATCCAAAGTTATGTATTCAATATGTATAGGCGACCCAAATTATGTATATCATTCCAATTTATGTTTCGCAACTCAAGTTATGTATTGTACATAAAAAGAAAGGTGATATGACATGTAATTTCAAAAAGAAAGTATGATTTAATTTGGCTGGATCAATACACCAAAAAGAAAGGATGTATTCGAAGCAGACTGCAGAACATGTTTATCAAAGAAATATGATTTGATTTAACCCTTTTATTCAGTGTTGGAGTTTACAAAAGTAATTGTAGAATGGGGATTTCATAATTTCCTTTTGGATTATTATCTAGTGCAAAGGCTGGTTAATTATACGCCATCTATAGTGTCCATTTTCTTCTTGTGTTTTGGGCTTATTTGTCCCTATACTAATGATGGAATTTCATCCTAGCATGAAATATATATATATATATTAGCTTAGATATTTAATTTTTGATTTCCTACTCGATGTTATATTTTTATTTTGAAGTCTGAATTCACTTTGAAAAGTCTTATATTGAGTGGTAAAACGCTTTCCAACAAAAGCAACTTCGTACCATAAAAACTTGAATCGAACACTTTTAATTAAAGCTGAAAAAGTACTAATCAATCTACCACAATTTTATTGGTATATTATCTTAAATATATTCTTAAAGTGAAAATGACCTTTAATTAATTTGGCTGAGAAAGAAACTTCATGATTGAGTAGACCACACGAGGAAAGGAGTAAACTTAAAGCAAAAATTGGTCAAACATTTCTCATCATTGCCTCTATTTAAAGGAAAAATAATAAACATAACAATAAAAATGATTCTTCACAATTAATATCAGAAGTTCTTTTCAATCATGCACCCACAATAGAAATGATTATAGGTTTTTTTTTTTAATGCATCAATTATATCAAGAATTGATCATATAGGTAGGCCATGTTTGTTAATTTGTTTGATCAATATTATGTAAAACTATATTCCACTTGAAATCTTGAAAATTACTTGTTTGTTTTGGGGATTGATTGAATGATGACCGCTTAAATTGCCAATCAACTTATTACTTTTAAGGAGTTGTTTGGGTACGAGTTTTACAAATATAAGACGACTTGATGCATTAAATTTTTTTTTATTTTTTTTTATAGAAATTGAAGGATCCGATCACAACGATTTATTATATGCAGTATTATTCTACACTTTTTCAAGAGGTTATTTCTACGACTTAAATCTGTGACCTCCTACTCACATGATAATAACTTTATCGGTTGCAACAAGATAAAAAAAAAAGTTATACCAAAATTATAAAATTATTTATTTTATATAAAAGAAGAAATTATCTATCTTGATTAGAATAGTAAATTAAGATAACCTAAATTTTAAACCAAATAATCCCTAAAAATAGTCTTCAAAGTCCTTTGAATAAATAAGTGTGCCCTTTCACCTTTGTTTTATCCCTTATAAGTTCAAAAGGGTGGGAGAAGGGAAAATGTAAGTATAGGCAATGAGTCGAAGACACTTATTACTAAGGGGTGTCATTATATCGGTTTTTAAAAAAAATAGTTATATTTATAATTTATACATCACATATTACTTAAAAGAAGTGATGATATATCTTCATTATTGCTTGAAACAATATTATAACATTAACACTAATTTTCGACAGGATAAACAAGCTTAGATAATTAACACATTGGAACCCACTAGGCACAAGTGTAATGCTAGTTTCACAATAATAATAAAATATCTTATGTAACCTTCACTGAGGGATTTGTTACGCACTTTCTCAAACTTTAACATCAATTAATTCATGTTTTTCTGAATTAAAAAGGAACAACTCTTTTGAGGATATCTAAGATTAGATAGGAAGTAGTTTTTGTGGAGGATAAGATATAAAAATTAAATGAAGTTGAGATAATTCGGACATGTGAAATGAAAATACATGAATGTTGTAGTGCGGAGATATGAGATATTGACTATGAATGGTTTTAGCAAGGTTAGAGGTAGATCGAAGAAGTATTGCACAAAAGTGGTTAATTAGATAAGACATGACGCCGTTTCAACTTACGGAGAAAATGATCTTAGATAGGAAGGCGTGAAGGACACAAATAACTAATATTAAAGGTTAATAAAGTGTAGTCTTGTTATCCGTCAATACGAATAACCGTAGTAGTATTGTTTTTGTAGTCTCTTGTCCTTCAATTTTTATTATTATTTGTTATTTCGGTATTTAGATTATTGTATTATTTTAATGTGGTTAATAGTTATTATTTGTTATTTTTTATATTCGTTACTTTTTTTTTTGTTTTTTTATATAGATTATTTGTTTCTTGACAAAAGGCAGCCACTTAGTTAGGGAGAGATAAAGGTGAAATATCTGTATTGGAGTATTGAAGTAAAATGAAAGAAATTAAACAAGATTTAAGGTAAAAAGACAAAATCAAAACAACGTTCTTTGGATTATTTAAGTAATAAGATGAAAATAACATTAGTATAATTGTCAACATTATTGTTACTAAGATAGGTGATAAAGCAATTGATTAATGTAATAATAATAATAATAATAACGAGACACAGTTTCTCTTCAAGACTTTTTTATTAACGAATTGAGAGAAGTGATGTTTTTGTGCTTACTAGAGAAAAGACATCTACCTCTTTTTAATAGAATGGAAGATTGATTTTGTATTTTCATTAAGAGACAACATGATTAGTTAATTGTCATGCTCTTCTAATTCCCCTTATCTAATAATTATAAGATTTACTCATCATATATCTCACTTGGGATGCTGTTTAATTGCTGGCAAATAAAGAGACAAAAGGCACTCAAAAAATTGCAATATAGTTTGATGATATGATGATGATCAACAAATTTTACAATAGTTCATGATGATGATGATGATCACATGCATGCATCCTCTACCAATTATTATCATAGGATCCTTCTTCTGAAAATTGAAACCATAAGTCTTATTTTTGATAAATTTATAGGACTAAAATTGCTCAAAGAATACTTAAGTGCCTATTTTAAACCTATTGTGAAATAAAGTTTTTAGCGGCACACCTTAACGAGAGGTACTGTTACAATTTTTATCGATATTAATTAATTATTATTGGATTCAGTATCGTTATAGAATTTAGGGTATTTACAAAAAATGCTAAAATATAATTATCATTAATAATTATTTCTAAAAATTATTTCTTGCAAGGAAGTTTTTGTTTGTCCTCGTGATGGTAAGATTTGAAATTGTTAGTACTTAGTACTACTATGATTATTTTATCTCTAAGTAGTTAATTAATTAGTGATTTATCTTTCTAATATTTTGGATTTAGCCCTTTATAATTCCATTAGAGAAGGCAATTATATTTAAATAATATGTTAAAGTTGAAATGTCAAATCGTAAACTCAAATATTAGTGTTGAATATGATAAAGGAAGGAAGAAAGAGGGGCAGGTCGTTTCTAGAAATTCGTACCCAAATTGATCGAATTCAATAATTTTTTTAAAATAACATAGTTATATAAAAAGTTTATTAAATTCCTGAAATTGTCGTTTTAAAATTCATAATTATGAATTTAGCTTCGTTGAAGAGGGAGTAAAAGGGAAAATCATTTTAGAAAATATTTGATATAAACATAATACATCTTTTTATAAACTTTTATTATTTTTCATGCACATAAAGTGGATTTATTTTTCACTCTTGGAGCATGCTTTATTGCAAGTTATGATTATAGAATTGAGATGTATGATTAAAGTAGTGAAAGAATGATTGACCATTTCTTTTCTGACCACATATAAAGCAATATAAAATAAAATAAAATAAAATAAAGAACAGAATAAGATGGTCAATAATTGGTGTAGTATTTGTTTTAAATTTTGATTAATTCAAATTTATATTGTCTATGATCAATTAAAAGAGAAACATTCCTTATAAAAAAAATTATACTCAAAATTAACAACTTTTTATTAAGAGTGAAGGAATGATATGTATCTTAATAATCGATAAATATAACAAATTAGGAGTAGGTTTCGGACCAATCCTATAGTGGCAAAAAACCATCAAAGGCAATATTAATACACATTGATTGACTATTTAAATTTTCATTTTAATCGTATTTTTCTTTTTATTTTTCCAATTTTTATGTGACCAGAAAGTTACGCGTTAAAAACAATTTATGACAGAATTGCAAGATTAGAATCATAGATTATGTATAATAAATTATTATAATCGGATTTTTTCTCAAAACCTCACATAATGCAAGCTTAATGTACCGAATTATTTTTTTTAAGAAAAAAAAAACATCAAAGCACAAAGTTGATCATAAAACAAATGAAAAGATGGTATTACTATAAAGTTTGTGATTTAAACCTGCATCTATATATTTATCCGAAAGGATTATGATGACAATATTTGACTCTGGCCATCACACTCCATAATAAACATCCTAGCTAGCTAGTAGTTTTGTTGCTTTGTCTTTTCAATTCTGCAAAATTCACTTAGCCAAATCTTCTCCACTCACTTAGGATCAACCCTTTTTAAAAATATAAACACATATATACACCCTCTCGTTTTAATTTATTTACTTAATTTTGATTTAAAATTTAATATCGAACATACTTTAGTTCTCTATCATCGTAATCATGATGGCAGAGAGGATCTAGGGTGAGTTCGATATAGCAATCTTTTAAATTTTTTTTCATATCAATTGGTCAAAATTTTGGGAAACTAACTACTAGGAAAATCGATTCTTTAAAATTGCGAATAATGATTTTTATAATAAAAATAAAAAAAATAAGTTTCACAAATAGCAGTTTAAATTAATTAATTGTGTCCTCCAAACCGTCTAACACACCTCTTCAGCCCTTCTGACATAATCCTCCATCCCCACCACCCTGCAACTCTAGCAGCCCCGCAACATAGGTGGAAGGTGAAGAGGCTTTCTTTGTGAGGGGTCTGAGTCATTAGTGAGATACCATTTTAATATGGGTTAGAATTTTAACCTTGTGTCAGGACCTACATGTCAAGGGACAATCTCGAATCGACAATTTCTGCAGAACGTAAGTCAGTGTAAAAATATCCTCAAATCAAACGAAAATTAGCCGTCAAATGTAAAGGCAGGAGGAAGCTTGACTGCAAATCCCACCACACACCTTTCGTAGTAATTATTTTAAATTACATATAAATATTTTTCAAAACTATTTTTACTTACATACTAAACATTAACAAATAAATAAATAAACATACCACTTATGTTTCATCAAAAAAGAAAAGTTCTTTTTCACCCCTACTATACAAATGATTGCTAGCAAAGGAATTTGTCTGGTATGGATGATGCAACTATTCCCATCACAATATAAAATACATTTCAGTACATAATTATTTCTACCCTTTGTTATGTATGTCATCTTTTAGGTGCAAAATTTTCTTTACCTAATTATTGCATGCGTCACTCACGTGACATGCCCTTCCACATTTAATTTCCTATTGATATTTTTAAAAAAAATTTTGAATTACCACTTTGAAAAATCATTGAAGAAAAGATTTCACTAATCATGAGTATCTCTCATTATTGTTGTTTCTATTATTGCAATTTCTTTCCTCTTTTTTGACCTCTTGACATTTCATTCAAATGTAATTAACCCTAAGATTATTATATGATTATTAATCAATCACAATATATTTTATTTTATAACGTTTAAGTATTTTTCTCAAAATATATATATAATCTTAGGTAATGATTAAAAGTAAATTGCTAATTATGCCTAATTAAATTAGGCGTAAAAACTCTTATGTATTGTAACATAACTTGTTACCATTACACTACTCTTTTCTCCTTTCTTTTTCTTAAAACTATATTTTCTTCAAACTAATAAATTACAGTCATATGCCCTTGATAAAGATTAAAATTTAATGTAAATATCAAACACGAAATCCAAGCGTTTTGTGGACCACCCACTTCCCTTCTTTAAACCCCTCCACCCACATTTTTTGCGTTTCTCAATGAAAATCCAAACTTAGTTATATGCCACTTATTTTTAATGTACTTTTTTATCCCTCAATAATTTACCATATTTATAGGTGATAAGTCCCCAACGAACCTTACCAAGATGATGCTCCGTCTAGTGTGGGCCCACTCTTATCAGGCCCACATTATTTAGGTGGCCCAATGGTCCTTTTAGTCACACCCCTACAGTAGTCCCCCCCCTCGGAGTCGATGTGTGCGTTTACGCCACTCGACTGTCTGTCTAAGAGGCGATGTCCCAGTTCTATGCGGGGATGTCCGTTATCTGGGGGGGTGTAATACCGGATAGGAAAGTTGCCGAGTTTGGAAATACCCGAGATGGATGGACACTGGGAAAGAGTATGCCGGGGTGATTAAATGCCGGATAGGTTGGCCGGTTTAATAGGTTTCTCCTATATTTACACCGGGATCAGTGTTATCGGTAGGATTCCTGAGGTACTGTTTCTCGAAGTACGGAGGTAAAAAATTCACCGGTATTGGTATCGGGATTAGGGAACTCGACATGGATGCCGAAATAAGTAAGGGGCCGAGTCTGAGAAAAGATCCGGTGTGCAAACCGGAGTGATACCGAGATGAAAGTTGAATTACCGGTATTCCTATACTGGGTACCGGGCTGAATGTTGGTTTTTGGCGGAATATGCTAAATTTTTCAAAAACAGAGGGTTGTTTTCCCCCCTTTTTTCTTGCTCCACGTGTCGTGGTCTGCGGAGTTTTGGGGATACATCTCTCCTTCTGCCTGATAAGGCGGTTGAAATCTTTTTGGCAGGCTTTTTGGAACCGCCTCCACTGTATTATCGTGCTGCAGACGTTAGGGGCTAGTTCTGAGCCGTTGATTGTGACACGTGTCTGTATTTCTTTGTAGGGTAAATGAAACGTTTAATCCCCAGCTGTTAGTAATTAATGCTACACGTCTTTTCAAGCTGTAATTACTGTTGTACGTCTCTTCAGTTTGTCTTTCATTGGACTTTTGGGTTTTTCAGGACATTTTTCAAAACCCCAATCTATAAATAGGGTGCTATTTTGTTGTGGTTTTACTTTTGCTATTCACGCAAATCGCATCAAACTTCACTTGCTTTGACCTGCATCCCCTAGAATTTTTTAGAGTAAGTATGTCTTCTTCTTCTTTTTCTACCTCTTCTTCTTCATTACCGCCCCCCTAGGTCATAGGGTGGATATGTATTCGGTGGGGAATGACACCCCGGTTAGTCAGGCGGTGGGTATCTCCTCGGTGGGGTCCGGTCCAGCGGACTCAGAAGTAGCACAAGTGCCTAGTAGCGTTTCTGCTGGGCACTTGTTGCCTTTTCTTAGGGACGCAGGATTCCCCCCTGAGTTTGAACTTTTCATACCAGCCCCAACCGATAGGGCGTGCTACCCTCCCGCTGGGTTTTGCGCCTTATATGTGGACCAGATAGTAGCTGGTTTGCGGTATCCTTTCTTCCCTTTGTTTTTTAGCATACTAAGGAGTTTTAAACTTAGTATAGGTCAGCTTACCCCCAACGCCATACGGTGTGTTGTGGGTTTTATTCTTTCTTGTTATGAGGTCGGGGTGGCCCCTTCCCTAGATCTCTTTAGGCACTATTTTAGTATTAGAACAGCGGGCAAGTGCCGGGGATGGTATTTCTTTGTGAATCTCCGGATTTTTAAAATTCTCCTCCCTTCTAAAGTGCAAAACTGGAGGGGAAAATTTTTCTTCTTTAAGATAGGGTCTGACTGGTTGATGCCCCCCTGGAACTTTGGTCAGGTTGACTCGGGGGCGGGTCGGCCTGGCCGGGATCCGGTCTCGGGTGTTTTAGACGGGATTGCTCCCCATAAACTTAAGTTTTCTGAGGCCGACTTGGTGAGGGTAGGTATTCGCCAATCTGCTCCTGAAGGTGCCAGGGTCTCAGGTGGGTTTAGTTTTTGCCTGCTGAGTTTTAGTTGGTGATGTTGTATTCACTGCTTAACTGTATTTGTTGTTTTTGCAGTGGCTCGTATTTCAGTGATCCCTCGCCCCCGGGCTAGAGCTACTCCACAAGCTACTGCAACAGCATCTTTGCCAAGCGGTCCGGGTGTTGAAACCCCGGTCATCCCGACCGCCGTTCCCCTGGAAATTGCTGACGTCCCAGTAGCAATTGCCTCTGCTGCTCCTCCGCCATCTGTTGTCCCGATTGAGGACTCCGGGGAGACCGATGGTGTGAGCCCATCCCCAGAGCCTTCGGCGAAGAGGCGAAGGGTTTCCCAGGGTACCTCTTCGGCGGCAGAGGTGTTTCGCCGATTTGAAGAGGTATGTTTCAGGAACTGTTGTTTATTTGTTCATATACTCGATAAGGCATTTCCTAACCTCTTTTTCTTGTTGTAGGCCATCGCCGAGGTCTCAAATAAGTACCTGGAGTTTGAATCCCGTCTCTTGGCTTCTGAGGACGACAGGGAAAAACTCCGGGGGGCAGAGGATGCCCTGCGGACCGCGAAGGAGACAATACGGTCCGATGAGGAGAGAATCCTTTTGCTGGAAGAAAGAATCCGGGCTGCGGAGGAAAAAGCCTGGATCGCGGAGGAGAGAGTCCGAGTTGATGAGGAGAGAGCTCGGGTTGTTGAGGAGAGGGCCCGGGTTGGGAGGAAGAAAGCCGGTTACAGAGGGCGAACTTGCTGGCTACCGAGGATAGGGCCAGGGCAGAAATCCAGAGGCTGAAGACGGACTACGTGGATAGACAAGGAGAGTTCGTCACAACGGCTTCCCACAAGCTTATCCGGACCTCGGCCTTCACCGAGTATGTGGCAAATATCAATGATGCCATGGTCGCAGCTACTCGTGAAAGGGCCCTGGACGATGTGGCACTGGCCTATCCCGAGATTAATGTGAAGACTCCGGAATTTGATTACACTCCCGGGGCCGGTGCAAGCTTGGAAGAGGATTTCTTTACAGCTCTCCTCAACTGCCCGGTGATGCCTCTCCTGCAGCACATCAGCCAGCATCCTCTGACTGTGGAGGAACTCCAAGCTTGCAACGTCGACATGGATTCAGATGTTGCTCGGTTTATAGCCGGCCGGGGGGCAAGTAGCCGACAAGGCGGTGATGCCGACGCCGCTACTCCCGAGCAAACTGGAGCACCATCGGATGCTGCTCCTGCCTCTTCTGTGTCTCCTCCCAATAATGTAGACTGATTAGGCTTTCTACTTTGTATTTTACTCCTTTTCTTGTAATCCTTCAATTATTAATAAAAATCTTTGTTCTGGATTTTGAGGTTCTCCTTTATTTGATCTGTGCTTCAGATGTTGATCCCCTACACCCTTGCGCAATTGGAACGGGAGAATGCCTCCTTAAGAGCACAACTCCGTTTACAAGATATGGAGATACAGAAAAAGGACCTCTTCATCCGGCAGTTCCGGTCCCAGGTGTCTCAGGATGCCCGGTTTGACGGCCTTGTTCAAGCAATGAAGAAGTGCCGGGATGAAAGGGATGATGCAAGGGCCAAGAGTGAAGAGTTGGATCGGCAGGTTGCTGTACTCCGGGAGGATGTACGTAAGCTTGCCGGAAATACTGAGAAATCAGTGAGTTTTTGGAGAGCTCGGGCGGAAGAGCGGAAGACTCAGGCGGGAGAGCTGGAGATTAAAGTCTCTGAGCTTGAAGCCCGGGCCACTGAGAACGAGCTCAATTTTAAGCACCGGGAAGCCGAGGTGACCCGGTTGAGGGATCAAGTTCATGAGTACGAGAGGGTCATCTTCTGGGAAGGCGGGCTTCTTACTCTAGATGAAGTAGAAGAACGAGTGGCTGAGCTGACTGCTATTCTAGCCAGCTTGGCTCCTGTTCAGGGGGAAAATTCCTCTGTCTTCCGTCGTAACAAGGCCATACTGGACAATGTCCTGGCTATGTACGAGGACGTGAAGAAGAGGCCCCAATATTTCAGGAGGGATGTGCGAGCTAGCACTAGCCAGGCTTTGCCACCACCTCAAACTATTGTGCCGAGTAGAAGATCCGGAAGGATTGCCAACCGGCGTAGATAATAGGATTTTTCCTATGTATTTTCCCTCCGGGAATGTTTGTAAAGTAAGACTTGTAACAATGATTTTAATAAAATGATTTTTATTATCAATATTGTCTCCTATTGCTTTCATCGGCCTGATGTATAATTATAAGTTGCCTTTCGTCAGTGTTTTTGAGCTCAGGCATGTTGCCGAGTTGTGCCAAACCGAACGAATCGATTTAATATATGCGGCGCTGTGCCGAACCGAACGAATCGATTTAATATATGCGGCGTTGCCGAAACGAACGAATCGATTTAATATATGCGGCGCTGTGCCGAACCGAACGAATCGATTTAATATATGCAGCGTTATGCCGAACCAAACGAATCGATTTAATATATGCGGCGTTTCCCGTAAGAGGAGTTATTGAATCTTTAACAAGAGACACAAAATAAAAGACAATATGAGGTTTATATTAATAAAAATAATTAAACATGTGTTTATACATAGAACCTGCGTAAATTGCTCACATGCCAGGTTCTTGGTATCTCCTTCCCGTCTAGCCGTTCTAGCTTGTAACTTCCCGCTGCTGAAGCTTCCATAATCTTATAAGGGCCTTCCCAAGTCGGCTCCAGTTTCCCAGTTTTTTCAGCTCGACTCGCCTCATTTTTTCGGAGGACATATTGTCCCGGTATGAATCGGGTGTTTCTCACCTTATCATTGTAATACCGGGCCATGGCCTGCTTGTATTTTGCTTCGGCGATGGCTGCATTGTCCCGCTTTTCTTCCAGCATGTCTAGGTCTATCCTCCTTTCTTCTTCGTTGGAGTGTTCTACATAATAGGTGGTCCTTGCACTTGGGATCCCGATCTCGGCTGGGATTACTGCTTCTGTTCCATAAGTCAGGCTGAATGGTGTTTCATTGTTGGGAGTCCTAGGTGTGGTCCGATATGCCCACAGGACGTTAGGTAAGTTGTCCACCCAGTCTCCCTTCGCTTTGTCCAGCCTCTTTTTCAATCCTTGGACCAGGGTCCTGTTCGTAACCTCCACTTGGCCATTCGCCTGTGGGTGTGCGACGGAGGTAAAGTGCTGGTTAATCTTTATTTCAGTGCACCAGGACTTGAATGGATATTCGGCGAACTGTTTTCCGTTGTCTGAGATGATCCTATTCGGTATGCCGAAACGACATACTATGTTTTTCCAGATAAAGTTGAGGATTCTTTTCCCGGTAATTGTGGTCAAAGGTTCCGCTTTCACCCATTTTGTGAAATAGTCGATGGCCACCACTAGAAACTTTAGACCTCTAGGTGCCTGGGGGAAAGGTCCTATGATGTCAATTCCCCACTGAGCGAATGTCCATGCGTTTTGTATAGGGATTAGGTCCATCTGGGGTTGCCTGGTGATTGGTGCATATATTTGGCACTTTTGGCATTTCTTCACAAATTCTTGTGCCTCGTTGACTAGAGTCGGCCAGTAGTATCCCCATCGCGTGATCTTCTTCTCTAGGCCCCTTGCTCCCTGGTGGTATCCACACGATCCTTCATGGAATTCACGTAGCAGATAGTGAGCCTAGTTGGGTCCGATGCACCTCAGGAGGGGCTGTAAGTAGGACCTTCGGTAAAGCACCCCTTCCTCAAGGACGTATCTCGGAGCCTTTAATCGGACCTTTCTTACCTCAGCCGGGTTACTGGCAGCTGTCCTGTCTTCAGGTATGCTTTAATAGGTGTCATCCAGTTGATTCCTTCTTCCTGCACAACAGCAACAGCTATTTTATTGATGCTGGGATGCCCGAGTTCTTCCGGGGTGACCTCCGAGGGTAGCTTGCTGAGGGCGTCCGCCCGGGCGTTTTCTCCACGCGGGATTAAACCTATTTTAAAGTAGGTGAAACCGCTACGCAACTCGTTTACCAACTCCAGGTATTTTTTCAGATGACCATCCCGGGTTTCATAAGTACCTTTAACCTGGTTGACAACGAGTTGGGAATCGCTGTATATGGAGATTGAGTTTATCTTCATTGCTCTTGCTAGGCGAAGCCCAGCTACAAGTGCTTCATACTCGGCAACGTTATTGGTCAGTTTGAAGCAGAAACGGACCGAGTATGGTATTTCTACGCCTTCCGGGCTTGTCAAAAGGATTCCGGCTCCCCCGGAAGTTTCACTAGACGCTCCATCCACATGCATTTTAAATGTATCCCGGGGCTCTACCGGTTGCTCTTGTTCCTCTGAGGTCGGCGACGCGGCACGATCTTCTTCTATGTCGGCTGGGTTCATTTCTACTAGAAAATCGGCCAGGGCTTGGCCTTTTATGGCTTTCCTAGGTTGAAATTCGATCTCGTGCTCCCCGAGTTCGACCGCCCATTTCATGAGCCTTCCCGATGTTTCAGGCTTCAAGAGGATCTGTCTTAGAGGGACTCCTGTTAGCACGCAAATGGGATGTGCCTGGAAGTATGGGCGCAATCGCCGAGCTGCTGTTACCAGTGCTAGCACCAATTTCTCCATTGGCATGTACCGGCTTTCCGGTCCTTGCAGGGCTCTGCTAACGAAATACACCGGCCTTTGAATTTGACCATCTTGGAGGACTAAGACGGCACTGACTGCCCCCTCCGATGCTGCCAGGTACAAGTACAATGTTTCCCCGGGTAGGGGTACAGCTAGGGCCGGTAGCGTAGCTAGATGTCGTTTTAAATCCTCAAAGGCGGTCTGGCATTCTTTTGTCCACTCGAAGTTCTTAGCCTTTTTTAGGACTTTAAAGAAGGGCAACTGTCGTTCAGCTGATTTTGATAAGAATCGGCTTAGTGAAGCGAGGCAGCCGGTCAGCTTTTGAACATCTTGTAGGCATTTCGGAGATCTCATTTCTGAGACAGCCTTTATCTTCTCAGGGTTCGCGCTGAGTCCTTCCCTGGAGACCATGTAGCCAAGGAACTTTCCAGATTTTACGCCGAACTGACATTTT
>JBDJHY010000002.1:12756210-12768096 GCA_039654485.1 Withania somnifera
TGAATAGTGATTGATGGTAACAAATTATATTGTTCCTTTTATACGAATCGAATTTTTTAAAAAAAAAAAAAAAGAAAGTTATGGTAGATTTGCAGAAGAAGGAAGGGAAAAGAAGGGAGATAAAACGAAGAAAGAACGGGACTTTTGGAGCATTTAGTGTAATTTTTTTATATTTGTCCAAAATAAGTAATAATTTGACTAAATGATGGTATAGAGGTAATTTCCTTGTATAAAAGTAGGTAAGCTATGCACGTAAGCATTTTAAAAACGGTACCAAAGATTTACAATATCATTATACTTGACCCCTACCATTTGAGATATAATCTTTAAGAGATACATATTGATGCCATGTACCATACATGGATACAAAAGCAATTTAAGTATTGACAGAAGAATTTAAGTTCATATGTAGTACTGATAAATGCACAGTATCTTTCTTATATAATTAGATCGTTTATTAACTATTAACAAACTTCTAAATAAACATTAGTTAGTAGTTGATATCATGTAATATCAGCCTATCCCAAATTAAGAATGGCAACAACAAAAGCTTACATATATTTAAACATGTGTGCCTCTCCTTTTCACAAAATCTAGGAATAATACAAAGTTGAGATTTAAAAAATTAACAGTTGAAATTAGTAATATGAAAAATATTTTATAACAATTTATAATAGAATTTACAATTTAATAATTTTTAATACTATTAATTATATAATATATATATATATAAGTTGACTATCATTTATATATTCTAAGCGTTCAAAAAATGTGATTTAGTGCTTTAATAAAGTGATCTGAATGAATTATCTGATTTGATATTATGTTGCTAACCCTAGGCTTCCCGACTTTTGGCTTGCAATATTAATAAGCCCTTAAATTACCATAAAATTAAATAAATATACACGTCTTAGGTGCAAATCACACGAGATGCATTACCCGCATTCTACATGTCAAGCTTTATATTAACAAACATTCAAAATTGAAAGTAATAAATATTAATTAAAGCTAAATTAAAAAATATTTTTGTATTATCCCCAACCCCAACTCCCACAAAGAAAAACCACCCTGCGGCCTGCGGTTTCATTCCACAATATCACTATATCTATATATGTGCTTGTCTACCTGTTCTTTTCATCATCATTCCTCTCTCTTCTCACACCATTAACTTTATCCACAAAAAAAAATTACAAATTGTAACACCAAAATGTCAGCAGCTGCAATTTCTACAACCTCAATGATCGACTCCAACAACAACATAGAAGTAGACAAATTAACTTACGAAATCTTCTCCATTCTTGAAAACAACTTCCTCTTTGGCTACGAAAATCACCCTAATAAACAACTACTCTCTCCTACATGCAACACAAACAACCTTAATTTCTCCCGGGAAAAAGATGTTGGCTCCGGAAAAATCAGAGTTCTCTCCATTGACGGCGGTGGATCAACCAACGGCATCCTCGCCGCTAAATCTTTAGCCCATTTGGAGTCAACCCTCCGTCGGAAAACCGGAAACAACAACACCCACATTGCAGATTTCTTCAATGTCGTCGCCGGCTCTGGAGCCGGCGGAATCCTCGCTGGACTTCTCTTCACTCGTGGGAAAAATGGGGTTCCAATTTTCACTGCAGATGAAGCTCTCAAATTCCTTATCGAATATAACCGGAAAATCTCTAAATCACCGTCAAATGGACTTTTCCGTCGAGTTTTCGGGTCACCGGAAAGGGTATTTGAGAAAGTTTTCGGTGAGTTAACTTTAAAAGAAACTGTTAAATCAGTTTTAATCCCCTGCTACGACCTCACCACAAGATCACCGTTCCTTTTCTCGCGTGCTGATGCGTTAGAAATGGACGGCTGTGATTTTAAGCTGGTTGATGTATGTGCGGCCACAATGGCTAATTATCGTCCAATGGAAGTGAAATCAGTTGACGGAAGAAGAAAGATCACAGCCGTTGGTGGTGGGGTCACTATGAATAATCCAACGGCTGCTGCTATTACTCACGTTCTTAATAATAAACAAGAGTTTCCTTTTGCTAATTCAGTTGAAGATTTGTTAGTTGTTTCATTAGGAAATGGTGAATCAGATTCCGGTGACAGAAAGATGATGTCATCATCCCCGGCGTTGTTTGTTAAGATTGCAGGAGATGGTGCTGCTGACTTGGTAAGTATACATTTTTTTGATTCATGCAAAATATGTTTAATTAAAAAAAGGTGCTAATAATTGCTTTGATTATAATAATAACTTAATATTAGCTAAGTTGGTAAAGAGATAAATATTTTTTATTTCATAATTATAGAGTTAATAAATATATTTTTTTTTAATCCTACGTCTCAAACTTACATCTCGAGATTGACCTTTATTGGATAAAAAATCGTCTTAGGAAGCAAATAATGGACACATAAACAAACAAAACAAGTTGGTATTTTGGAATTAATGAGTTTTAATAATATAAATTAAAAGAATTGTCTCTTTTTGGCATGGGACCTTGAATTTATTTAGTGGTTGTGAAGGAATTAAAAGTTTTACGTATTAAATGGTCCACAAAATCTTTTTGATTAAATAATGCAACCTAAACTATGTACTAGTAGCTTATTAGCAACTCTAATTTGTTAATTACCGTTTATTATATTGAAGACTATCATAAATGCTAGGTATTAGATAGTGTAGAGGGCAATTATATGACTATGTTTGTTTACATATTTGACATTTTTATTTTTTATTATTTAGAGTTAATACGTAGACTTAATATTCAATGTATTTTCACGAATATTTCCATTTTGATTGTATAAATATTACTTACATCGCCGGCTTACAAAGACTAATATTTCTTTTTAACCTACAAATGCAGGTAGATCAAGCAGTATCAATGGCATTTGGACAATTTAGGACCAGTAACTATGTTAGAGTACAAGGAAATGAAACTGTGGGGAAAAAACACCACATGATAAAAGATGAAAAAATGAGAAAGTCACTAGCCATTGCTGAGGAAATGCTAAGGCAAAAGAATGTGGAATCCATATTATTTCAAGGGAAAAAATTGGTGGAAAAAACAAATTTAGATAAATTGGAAATATTTGCAAGTGAATTAATCAAAGAACAAGAAATGAGGAAAACTAGTATATTATCCCCAGTTGTTTTGAAACAATCATCATCATCTCCTCGAACATCATCTGCAACAACTTTATCGATTATTTCATCGTGTTAAATTAAATACTAGGAAAGATCGTATGTATCATATATTAGCTCGATTTTAATTTAGATTTTAGTAAGATAAGGCAAGAATCAAGGGTGAATTATGGGTTTGAAGCCACTCCCGTTAAATAATCTTAAAACATCCGAGTTTGCACTTATGTTTTTATTTTTATTTTTTAGAATTTTTAGGTTGATTTTGTAGTAAAATGTATATTTAGATTATGAATCTTAATGAATGTGTGTATGTGTCCTTATTATTAATATTATTATGAATATATTGCTTGTTAGAGCAAAGGAATAGCAATGGCAACCACTTGTTAATAGTAATTTGTATGTTTACCAATACTAGTTGTGCTTATGATCATTTAATTCCAGTAAATTTTTATGTTAACTTACCTTTTTCTTCATATAAAAAGGTTTACAACTTTATAGTTAAAAAGTGTTGGAAAAATAGGGAGGAAATTTAAAGAAACTTTATAGTTAAAAAGGATAGCAAAAGTATCCGTACGAAGCCTTTATATAATTCGAAGTAACTTATGAGTTATATTTATAGAATGTTAAGGGGTAAGTCATTTGACTCATTTATATTCAGATCATGTATGTTCGGAATTCATATTATGTAAGGAGATATTGCTTTTTCTAATTCAAATTGACGGGTGATATAAGATTGATCTATTTCCGGCATTATATCTATAGTTAGCACATTCATTCAAGTTAGTTGTTTCAGTTTCGTATCAAAATCACGATCTAACATTCCTAAAAGAGGTTACTTTTTTCCACAAATAGATATGTTGATTCGACTGAAGACTCCAAATAATCTAAACTAAACAAAAGGGAGTTTGAAGGATGCATTGAGTATGTCAAGTTGTAAGAGTTGTTGCGCGACTACACGACCAGTAGTTCAAGCCATGAAACCACCTTTAAAAAGACATGGCTACAGACTAGGCGATTACTATTTCAAGTCATCAAACAACCTCTAACAAGACATGACTAAATACCATAGACCCAATTCCAAACCTTTCCCATGCAACATAGGTGGAAGGCAAATAATACCTCCTTCAAAGAGGACGCAGGTCATCGATGAAATACCAATGTCGAAGGGCTAGATAAGTACGTTGAGCTGAGATCATTTCATTGCACGATTTACCCTTCAAATGGACTAATCTTTCATATTTTACCTTTAAAAAAATCAAACTCGAACTTATGCCCAACGAAACATAACTTTTTTAAAAATAAGGAGCATAATGATACGTCAAAATCTTTCTACCATATCATTTACTTTTTGGCATTGTAGTATAAAACTTCAATTGATATAAAGAGCTTAAAGCACCGAATTATCCTTTCCTATATTACTTTCACAATCCCGTGCAATCAAGTCCCAAGGATTGTGAACTGCATGGAATGGATTCAAGCATACTTATGAAAACATATCTTTCCTTTTTGTAATACCATAAAAGTCGCCTATTTGGTGTAAAACTAAGATTATACACCAAACTACTGAAACTGACCATCAAAATGACTAACAAGAGGACTAGTTGTCAGTCGATTCGACAGATCATGGCAATTAATTCGATATATCATGACAATCAATTCGACAGATTATGGTAAAAGTACAACTTTTCAATTAAGGTACAAATATTTTTCAGCATCAAGCATTTCTTAGCCTTAATTGCCAACACGAAAATAAATTTGTCGCCTGGCTGTAACTAGCCAGCATGCAGCAACCATATTAGCTAAGCAACTTCTCAACTCTCGTTTAACTTTTGCCATTACACAGTTGGTACAGTACACCAAAACAAAGTTTTTACATGAAAAATCATGAGGGCTTATATTTAGGAGGCAATCCAACAAGAAGACCAGCTGAATTCATCCTCCAAATGTGTTGTTCAAAGATAAAAGTAGTGACTACGATCCTCGACAACTCAGCAGTTGATGTTAGCAGACAGTTCGACCATAGCAGATTGATGCAATGTAAAGATTTTTGGACCATTTTTCCTGCCAAAATGCATACAATCAATTTGAAAGTAGCCAAGGAAAGAACAAAAAGGGTACATGCATAATCGATATGCATGCTGCGTTCTACAAACTCCTGGCAAACGGAACTTTAACATATAAACATAGACACCAATTTTGGGATATTTTCGCGAAACTTTGATGTGATATTTTGTTTATCAAACTTAACTTTTTAGCCATTACTTTCATATTTTCTCTCACAATTAATACAACAAACAAACCAAACTAACATCTTAAACTCCGGGCCCGGTCAAAGAAACGTCTTACAAATGAAAGAGAGTATAAGTGATATATTCCATCAAAATTTCTTTTGTAAGTATTTCACTTGTTAGATTTAAGGAAAATCCAGGAAAACAGGAAACATGCAAGGTTATGTAAAAGACTCGTTACCTTTACATGGGTACTTGGGAAGGCAGATGTACGCAAAGTTTCTTGAGTCTCATCAATCATTTTACGTCTTGGTATGCTCAATATGAAAGCTGCTTGATCGGCGGTGGCAGCCATAGAAGTTATTCTATAACCACCTTCCCATCGTCGATGTATTCCTTCACTTGGGTAAAGGAAGTCAAGCTCAACAACCTACAAAGTCATCTGCTTTAAGCCACTATTGTTGAGGAATTCAAGAAATGCAGTAAAGTAACAACTGAATGAAAATTATGTCACCTGTTCCGCGTATCCAGCATTTCGGGACATCACCACACCCCAGCGACTGCCGGCGGTGGTCATGGATGTTACATGGAAACCTTCTTTCCATTTTTTGTTTATCCATTTAAAAGGAAAAGATTCACTCACTTTGTAAGATTGTTGTGTATAAGGAGTTCCTGATTCATCAAGCACAAAAAAATTTTAGCAAATTTGTTTATAAAACAATGAACCATTATCATAATCAAATTGATTCCCAGCAAGCCTATTCCTGGTAAACAAAATACAGCTCACAAATCAAAAATAAAAAAAAGGATGGGTTACTCATAAGAAAACAGTAATAGAACCATCCATATGTTGTAGCTCCAACACCCTATTATCATGAGATGCATGCATGCATTGATCTCACTCAAGTGAAAGCACGCATTTTCTTATATCCGTTGGCTTGGAAATCCTATAGGAGTTTCTCCAGCAAAAAGGATTTGGTAGCAGTGGGTTTTTCCTTGTATTAGGAAGGTGTCAGCGATGCTCCTCTTTTTCCTTCAGATAATTAGTGAATGCACTTTTTTGTTGAGTGGTGATGAGCCCTTATTTGCATTTTAAATAATATAGCCAATGCTATATTATATTTCTTTGGAGTGTTTATCAATATTAATTACAGGTTGAAAGTAGAAACATGCAAATAAAAAGCAGACTAAGACCACTATATCCAAAAAACAGAAAGAAGGAAGGAAATATATTTATAAAAAGAAGCACAGCAATGAGATAGTTTCAGCACACCAGGCATTAGGCAGGTGGTAAAACCATAAAAGTAGATAAATAATTCAGCTTCAGTTTCCTTGACCAAACCAGATGTTCCGAGGCATCCACGACTAAAGTACTTATACAGGCCATTAGCCTGTGGTCTTTCTTTGTAACCAAGATATCCCCTATGAGTTAGCCGGTCCCACCCCAACCGTGACAGAGGTTCAAAACATGGGAGACATGCACCCACCTTGCTACCTGTTCCCATGAGTTAGCCGGTCCAACCCCAAATGTGTTCACAGGTTCGAAACATGGGAAATATGCACCCATTTCGCTAGCCTGCACCCACTTAAATGCCATGCTTCCTGTCGGTGACAGGATTTCAACTCATGACATGCGTCCCATCCATGCATCCCAAGATGTGTCCTTACCACTGAACCATTGCCTCCAGGCTAGTCTGAAGCCTTAACTTGCCCTACTTCTTCAGCAGCTAACCAAAGGAAAGTGGTAGTAAATTGCGATTTGCTATTCCAGTTCTACAGAACTGCAACTCACATTCGAAACATCTCATAAAGGGATGAACTATGGAAAAGGACGGAAAGATGTGAATTAATCATCAGGTCCAGGCTACCCTTATAAGGGACATATAACTCTACACTTGAAAATGTTTTTAAGACCAAGCATAATAAGAAACCACATGAAGATCCCTATTGTTCAACGTGAGTCTAACACTGCTAAACAACATGAACATCCCAGTTCACCTCCCGGTCACTCATGTAGTCATGTACTAGGAAATCCTCTAAGCTAAAGTTTTATATATCAAGTTGAAACTGAACCACATGAACATCCCCGTTGTTCAGCAGAACCAAATCACCTGCCCCCCCCCCCTTTCGATAACTCTTTTTTCTCGTATCTAAAGCAGCTTAAATTAACAAGCAGGAACGACCATTTTCTAAACAGAATTATTTTCTCTAACATCTTTTGCCAATTGACTAATGTGAAGGCTGCTGCAACAAAGTGAAGAAACAACAGAAGGACCTGGTGGACAGGTACCATGAAGTTCAAACAAGTATCAGACTTGAACTTAATCTGTTAACTAATGCTTGGTCGCTATATTAATTACAAGATTCAACCTTAATTATTATATGACAGTTCTGTTAAAGAAGACTTTCTCAATCACAAAAAAAAACTTTTAATATCTAACCTTTGGACATAACAACCAAGGAACTTCCATTAGTTGCACCAGCTATTGAGCTGATGTAGTAGTTCTTTTCCCACTGTTCCATTATCCAATCCTGACAAGAACAACAACAGTGTCAGAAAATTGTTCAACTGTAACCCAAGAAAAGAAAAGAAACAAAGATAATCACTGAATATGAAAGTGCAAGGTGATTGAGATGATAACCTTATGGAGGAAGACGGCTGAAAGCTCATAAACCTGGGAAGAGAAACCGGTTCCTGCATCCATGATTAAGGCCCACAGACTGGCTGCTGAGGCCACACAGCTGATGTAAAGACCATCTTCATTCCCCTTGTCTACATGCTGCCTAAGCCTAGAGTCGGCAACATTATAATGGTACCTATAAAATCATCATGATACTTTCCTATCAGCAACTCACACTAATATAGAATCAAATGCATTCAAATAGACAGATAATTTAACATGACTATATATGTTCTATGCAATAAATACTCGATTCACGAGTAATCCAGAAAGTGAGACAACCCTAGAAGTCACAATATATAAACCTACCAAATCAACCAGTTTATTCAAGAATGTAGCCTGTCTTACCAGATTGTATAGCATGATTCATTTGAAGATAGCAGGAAGATCAATACAAGTCCAGGTGGGAGGTGGCGGTATTACGTGGATTTAGTCGAGGTACACGCAAGCTTGGCCGAACACCAAGGTGATTAAAAAATATATTCAAGGAGCACCAAATAGGTTACACACAAGGTTATTCAGACATCGACTTCATTTCTCTCGTCTTAGGGAATAAAATGGTGCTAAAAAAAAGGGTAAGTGTACCTAAAACATACATGCAAATGTAAGGACACACTACACCTCCCAAACTTTTCCTAAAGTTAATCCTATCAACCTAAGCAAAAAGTAAAACCTGCCCAAGAAAAACCAAAGAGGACACCTGATTAAAGAGAGAATTAGCTACAATTCAAACTTCAGGAAAACTAAATTGACCACCAACAGACATGCAGTGACTAATGCATAGAAATGATTCTGAAAGATTTTTGTAGGCCAGATTATCAAAAAGGACCAACCCAAGAATCATAAAATCAAGAAGCGCACTTTCTTAAATGCTAAATAACCAGCAAACCAACTTGGATTCCTGTAATATATGGCTATATATGAGTAGTAATCCAATTGGCGTTCGTAAAACTAGGCATATCCGAGCTTCAATGTTATGGCAACTCAGGTGCATGACTAGTTAAATCATTATAAGACTTTATTTGGAGGTCTAGAGCTTGATTGGTATTTACTTCAAGACAAAATGGAAGTCAAGCACCGATGCACCTCTTTTAGGAATTATAATAATGGCCAGAAATGTCAAAACTCATTATCAAACATTTCTTTATAGCAACTTACCGCTGTTTCATGGGGCGACGTGCATTATAAACAGAAATCCATTGCGTTGCAGGACTACCTAATCGTACTTTTTTCTTAGGTTGTTCATCTTCCTCCAAGTTTATTAGCAACCTTCCTCGCTTCTGCCCAACCTGATTAGACAGAAGGTAACAGTTTGAGTAAAGAAACCAATATAGTGCAAACATATACATGCATCAATATGGATAAGAACCTTAAGAGCTCCATCAATTCTTATAGGCCGTAAAGACGTGACTGGCTCAATAAGACTCTCAAAGAAAGAGATAAGCTTGGCATAATTTGGTTCCTCATCAAATTTCATATTTGTCACAGCCTCGAGGAACTGCTTGAATGGCGCTGGACAAAAACAACACATCAACTCTGGAGAAGTGGCCATTTTCTTCTTACAGACAAGAAAACTCTTGTTGTCACCCTATAATGCAAAACAACAAATATAAGAGAATGAGAATGCTTAAAAAGATGAAATTAAACCAGTAAAACACCTTACAGAAGCACATAACAACCAACCTGATAGCCTTGCCATGGTAACCTTCCCTTAATCAGAAATATTAATGTGTATGCTAGTGACTCAAGGTCATCCCTTCTACTTCCAGTCCGACCCAAATGCGCATGCACACTTGCATATCTTATGGTGCCCCTGTCAAAGTAAATATATGAATCCACATTCTTGTTGAATTATATACCCAAAATTAATTAATTTACATGCCATATACAAGAACCTGAAGATATCTGGCCTCTGGTCATATTCAACATGCAGACCAGATGCTGCATCTTTCCATCTAGATGCTGCATCAACCAACGATACATCATGAACAGTACTTGAGATTAATATTGAATGGAAAGAAACTGTATTCTTTTAAGAGTAGTAGACCTACAAGCAGAATTGATCTGACATAGATATTTTTCAACGTGTCATAACAAATTGATGGGATCAACATTGCTTACATTAGATTAGAAACAAAATGATATGGACAATTCAAGAAGAAAATACGAGTGAAACAGAAAGAAGATCATGATAATGCATATTACCCAAACCAAGATCAATAAGATATAGCTTCTTCTCATCAACACTTCCCGGCAGTCCAAGTAAGAAATTTTCTGGCTTCACATCTCCATGCACAAACCTTGAATTGAAAGCAAAAAAGTTAGTTGTGAAAGGAATAGGTTATTATAACAACATGACACTTAAGTTTGGAGTGTTGAAATTGAAATGATGAAATAACACATATATTGCTGGAAGAGATATCAGTTACCCCTTAAGGTGCAGCTTTTCAAGAATCGATATTGCCTCCACTGCGATACAGGCCACCATGTTGGGGGACATCCTGTTGCAAGATTAACAATCATCAATTAGAAAGACATACAGGCTCCAGCCAACAACATACGAATGCCAGGGAACAGTTACAGGTAGTACTTTGTTTTGTTTGCATTCCTGTGTATTGGCAAGAAAATCAATGTAAATAGAACAGGTTGGCAACTTACGACTGGCCTAAAGAATTCCAGACATCCCACAAGCTGGGTCCAAGCATGTCCATGACCTGAATAAATTTTTCCAGGAAATATCAGTAACCCGAAACTGATAGAAAAGGAATTTTTTTTGAAAATGATGAACCACAAAAGTTACCAAGATGTAAAAGTCTCCCTGACGACCCTTATAATGAACCCATGGGATTCCGTAGCATCCATTTAGGGTGCTGTCAAGAAAAGAATTTCACATGTGGATAATGAGTCACAGATCTGAAGACTGAAAAATACAAGTAAACCAGATATTCTGAGAGAGTATTCATGCTTACTTGTACACCTGCCACTCATAAGGAGGGCCATAGTTGCAACCTTTACTATTTCGATGCTCAAACTTTAATGCAACCTAATGAGAATCATTATAACTATGTTATAATCCAAATAATGTCAGAAAGGCCAGTAAAAAGATTCATTATGTCACAGAAAATACCTCAACGGCATCTGGTCCTGTTCTCTCAGTTCCCCCGCTTGTTCTTCGACCAACATATACTTGCCCAAATCCACCCTTACCTAATTTCCTTTCTGTTTTATATACAGGAGAATTACCCACTTGTACCTGCATCCAGATACACAAAAATTGTTCTAAGAGCTGTCTTTGCAATAAGAGTGGACATACAATGCTTCAGAAATTTAGCCTACATGTTATTATTAATGAAGTCAAGGAATTTCCCAACCAGGTGGTGGAACAATAGTTAACTTTAAGTTGGTTGTCAATTCAAGGCATCAGTTACTTCGTTAAGACAGTTAAGAACCCCAATGGAAAGAAACTTAAGAGCAAACAGGAAAATACCCTCTCTGGTACAGGCGTTGTGCCTGCTTCTTCTTCAACTCCCATTACTTTGTCTGCACTTCCACCACCATCCATAGCGATCTTCTTATCTGCAGCACCGTCAATTCGATTAAAAGCTGGCTCGCCAACCCCAACAGGAGCAGCTTGAGGAAGAGCTTCAAACGGTGGCTCTGGGTCCAAATCTATCAACCTAATCCCCCTACCCCTACCAGCACCACTTGGTCTTCCACGTGTCGTCCCTGAAGGCCCTTTCACTAGAGCTGTTGCATTACCCCTTCCTCTTCCTCCACCACAAACCTAACCCGATGATCCCCAACACAATCGAAGCATTAAACACTACCTGAGGATCGAGCTGTCTGGAGG
>JBDJHY010000002.1:12855277-12866855 GCA_039654485.1 Withania somnifera
CTTGTTTTGAGTTTTAGGCCTAGGATATACATCTAGATCTCTGTTAAATAGATTCTCATGTCTTATGTCGACTGAGGTAAGCAATAGCACTTTGCAACATCTTGAAGAACTTGTGAGATTTTGATGTTGTAGTACTAGAATGGAGGAATGTGGTATGGAGGTCCCGTCTGATATATGGTTGTAACTCCGTATGGGTATGGTTAGTAAAATATTTTGTCTTATTACAGATGTGGTAATACTTAATTTTACAAGTTGGACCTCCATATCCGCAGATCTAGGATTCCATCTTTACTTTTTTGGGGATTGGCCTTTTGACATTCTAGCAGAACTTGGCTTTGATGGAGGCAGTGTATTATTTTTCGTCTTTCAGTTTCACTTTAGATGGTGATAAATTAGCTCTGCTTCTGAGACATATATCACACATTAGGAAACAGACGTGCCAATTATGTTTTAAATTTCTTCCTCATGTTTGTTTTCCATTTCTTTTTGGAGTATCATGTCAGTATCTTGAGCAACTAACAAATATTAAAAGAGAAATTCAAACTAATCCAATGGTGCTCTCCTCGTACAGCTGTACAAAGAGGCAAATTAAGACAATTTTCCTGTGGAAGTTCCAATTAGTTATAGTTCCCCTGTTTGATGATTTCATGAACCACCTCATCTAGCCTCTTGTTCTTCGTCTGGTTGGTACAGGTTTCTTTCGGGTCATATAGACAACACAGGAAAAAGTCAATTCAGAATTAGTTTCTTATTGTGTAGAGTTTATCCAACCCAGAAATGATGATAGCACAAACTAAATGCTTTTCTTGTATTTTTTTAAAAATTATTTGCGCAGGGGTGTGTGGTGTTGGGGGGTTGGTCATACCCAAAAAGAAGAGTTTGATCTTGTCTTAGAAGGAATGCCGAATATATGTTAGGGTTATGGGTTACTTGAAAAAAAGTGCAGAGAGAAAGAGAGAGAGAGAGCTGTGGTAGATTGGGTGCGTGGATGGTGGAGCAGAAATAGTGGAAAAGAATATGGAAAGAGAAAAAGTCAAATGCTGAAAATTCGGGTCAGCGAGATGAGGAAATGATACAAGTTCAGTTTGACCTAATGTCCTGGAAACAGATTCGGAGAAAGAAAGAAGCATGGCATGAGATAGGCGGCGGAGAAATTTCCGATAGTGAATTACTTGACTCGATGGATGGAGGGAGAGCCCTCTAACTCAAGCATGTTGAGTCAACAATCATTGAGAGGGGTACCACCAAGCGAGATCGAGACCAGCCCCTTGCATAGGTATAGGGTTCTAGTCACTGTGACCCCCTTTGTGAAGAGGCACCCCTTCTCCTGTAGTTACGGGGCTATTTTCTCGAGTTCCTTTGAGAGAGTTGTCTCGCGCCCCTCGGTATTCTCTACCTACCCACCTGTGTCGGGTTACTCTCTTGTTCAAAGTTGTTCGAGCTTTTCCGAGGAGTATGACATGAGTTACTTTAGCGCCGTAGCGCTTGGTATTCGAACATTGGCTCGAGGCATTTTCTCTACCCCTTCTTACCTTTCCATGGTAACTTCCAGATGAGCATGGTTCATAGAATCTCATAAGTTTCACGATCTCTTGTTTATTCCAATATATGTGAATGAAATGATTTAGCCGAAAGAGGAGACAAAGACAAGAAGAATAAATAATCCATGCATGCAAGTGAAGTGATGAAGAGGGGAAAAAGAGACTGAAAGAAGAACTAGTAATGAAGTTATGGAATTCTGATATCTAATGCAAAGTTGTGTTTTCTGACGTTTGAATGGAATATGGCGATGATAAACATTGCCTGTCCTCTCCTTGTGCAAATCTTATTTCTGCCACAATATCCAGATGGCAAATTCAAGTGATTGAATTAAATGATCTGCTATTTGCACCCCTAGAATCCTGTCTTTTATGTAAAGAGTTTTTTCAGTTTAGTTTTGCTTTCACAATTTTTTCTTATTTTGCTATGTTTAACATTTTATCTGGACCAATGGAAGTGAGAAGTCTTTTTGTTCAAAATATGAGTGAATTGATGGGCCATACTAATCAACAACGAGTTGATTCTTGGTGTATTCCAATAGAAAACCAACTTCAGTCACATCTAAAGCTTCTATGGGCCTTTGGAAAGATTATGATCGCTCTAACATGAGTCTACTGCATATTTCAGGCGAATTACCCAGCTCCAGTTTTATCTGCTAGAGAGCCACCAGAAGACGCTATTGCTATGCTGGTGTCGATGGGCTTTGATAGGAATTCGGCAAGGCAGGCACTCATCCATTCAAGAAATGACGTTAATATAGCCACAAACGTCCTTCTTGAGTCACAATCGCACTGAGATGGAACTTGCACCAGTTCCTGGAGGTGTTCGCAATTTAGGAACAGTTGGATTTACTTTTCTCTTCCATCTTTCAAGGTGCTCTTCGGTTTTTGTTTCTCCATTTCATGCACTTGTCTCATTCCAAAGCACCCTAATTGATTGTAATCCCTGGATCAGCATATCCAGGGTTGCTCAAATGCATCATTTTAGAGAGATTAGGTTATGTATAGTTACAATGATGAGCTCTTACTGGTATTCTGGTGATTGTAAATCTAACCAAATTACTCGCTCCTATAGGTTGAACATAGTTTCTTGCTTTTTCCGAAATCTTGAATTCTCCTTTTTTTTTTTTTTGGGAGCCTGAATTTTAATTGGTTATTTTGGAGCTCTAAAATTTTCGTTATGCGCGAAATTCAGAAAAGAACTGGATTACAAATGTCGCATCTTAGTGATGTCTTGTGTTTAGTAAAAAATGATGGCAAACACTTAAAAAGGATTCCAATGTTAATATCAGTGAATTAAGTTTCTGTTCCAGATGAATTATCAAAAGTCAACTGTTTCCTGTAAATCTTTATGCTATATGTAGATGTGATATAGTTCATCAAATATGTGCCACGCGCATAGATGTCATAAAATATTGGAATGGCTAAACAAATATATATCAGCAACGTCTGGCTAGAGTGAAGAAGTTCCACGTAACGACTTAATCGTGTATAAAAACAAGACATAGCAGCCTGTGTCAGCACATATAAATATGTTATATAAATAAAATTTTAAAAATTAATTAAATTATTCTTTGATCATAACTTATTAGATTTTAAAAAATTATTTAAATAGTTAATTATTGTAATTTACAATGCATTTTTACATAATTTGTAAATATATAAATATTAAAAATATATTTACTTCCATATCCAAATTTGTGTAGAAAATAAAATTTGGAGATTTAATTGAATTTTTGTTTAATCTAACTTTTTTTAATAAAAATATCTTGTTAATTATTTTGATGTATCATATTTTTTACACTCTAAATATATAAATTATGGAAAATTTCTTTCTAATAGTATATTTGCGGTAGCCTTCGGTATTTTAAAAATAAGTTAAAAATAAACATAAAAGAACTTCCCTTCCCCAATAGAGATTTTCCACAACTTAGTTGTCTATGTGACATGAATCGAACCTATTGGGACCTATCCTTTATGATTGATATGTATAACAACCTATGCATAATGGAAGAGAACTACAATTGCATTAAAATCTATTAGACATAATGAACATCCCTAGTTCCCTACCATATGATGTGACATGGTCATGAACCTATGCTTTATGATTGATATGTATAATAACATTTGCGATATGACTTGTGGTCAATGAAGCGAGTAATAAATTATGAGGTTTTAAGTTTACTCAAAAGTTATTTTTTTGAATCAGTTCAAGCCGCTAATAGATAGAGTTACATGACAATTGTAGAAGGTAATAGATTCCTCGTGAAATTAGTCTAGGTGAACGCAAGTTAGTTCAGATGCGCAGTAAAAAAAAAATTAATTGATGATTCATAGATCCTTATCATTCTCTACAAGACATGTTTGAAGATTTCAAGCTGATAATCATGTAGGACTAAGGACGAAACCACCTTGAAGTTAGGGGGTTTGGATGAACCTTCTTCGATGAAAAATATAATTATTGATATATGATTAAATTTATTTTTATGTACATATGATAGACGTTGAACCCCTTTTGCTAGTTATATATTTACTTTTGAATCTCTGAACAAAAATTCAAGCTCCGCGCCACTGGATAGGACTCCAATATATTGATTGCAAAATGAGAAACTCAATTATGAGTCCATGCATCTCTTGCTTTTCCTTTGGCAATGGCAATTCCTGACAATTATTTTGCTCTATGTGGAAGATGTTTGTAAATTAGTTGAATTTACCATTTTTAGATAAGGGGTCTTCTAAATTGTGGTTGAGAGCATTGCAACTTCGAAACTAGAAAGGTTTTGATGAATTTACCACTTGTATTACTTATAATTAAAAAATAGAACTTCCTTTATAAATAAATTGTGAATTGCCCTGCAGAGAAAAAGTATATTACTGCCGGCATCGAAGGGTGTGACTAGTGGTTAATAAAATAGGTTAAAAACTTACGAAACTAAAATTTTAGATTTAAATTTCAACAAAAGTAAAAAAAATATGAAAATCTAGTTCAAACATCAATGTCGTTAAAAAAAAAAATTATACTACTGCCTAAAAGATCACAAATGTCCTAAAACGAAAGCTAGTTTGAGAAAGACAGTTCTTTTTGTTTTCCTTAAATTTAACCTTTGTATAGTGTTCTATCTTTTTTATTTTTTGTGACTCAAATTCACAATTTTAAAATTAGCGATGGAACGTGATTGCCATCTGAGAAATTTCCTTTTGTCCTATCTATCATGTACAACAACAACAATATTGGTGAATGAATTTGGTTGGAAACAACATTTGGTGAATATTAAAGATAGAGTAATTGCTGGTTTGAATTAATAATAAATTTTGTGTCATTGAGATTAATAGTTATATGAGATATAAATGGTTTAAAGATTGTTAAAACTAATAATGTTGGGGCTCTTTTTATAAGGTATAAACTTGTTGGTCAATTTTTGTATTTAAAAAATTTTCAAATTATGATATGAAATCCGAAATCGCAGTTATAGGATAAAATCACTTGTCGAAAAACTGATTTCATCTCATAATTTCAAATTAGCACCTTCATATCACATGTCCAGACAACTATTAAATGTGAATTTAGAAAAAAGAAATAGTCCTCAACTTAAACAACTTTGTTTGAGATAGAAAGGATGTCTTTGAATTCTCTCTTGATTATTATCATGCGTTTTACTTATTCTACATAGTGGTACCTATGTATAGATGGTGTAAATTAAGCTCAATGCCAACAAATTGGCCTCTTGTTAGAATGTTGCCTGGGCTTATTCTAAATGCTCATTGTGTCCATGAATTTGCAACTGATTTTGTTGTACAAACTAAGGGCACTTTTGAGTTCCATGGTCCTGTTCTTGCCAACTTGAACATGTTAGTTACTAGTGATCCTGCAAATATCCACAACTTTAGTAGAAATTTCTTAAACTATCCAAATTTTCGATATATTAGGAAATGGGATCTTAAGAGGACCACCATGTCCTTAATGAATCATGCCAAATTCAAAACTTTGTTGGAGAGGAACATGTGGGACGTTATCGATAACGGGCTAAGACCAATTTGTTGATGCTTTTGCTGAACTGGGCACTCTGTTTGATTTGCAAGACATTTTCCAGAGATTCACTTTCGATGCTATCAGCAAATTGATACTTGATCATGATCCAAAAAGTTTGTCTATTGGTTTACCTTATGTGCCTCGTGAAAAGGCGTTCAACGATGTCGTGGATGCACTTTGGTACAGACATTTCTTGCCAGAAGGCTGTTGAAAATTGTTAGAATTGGTAAAGAAAAGAAGCTCATTAAAGCATGGGAAGCTTTTGATCAGTTCATATATCCTTGCATTTCGAGGAGGCAAGAAGAGTTGATACATAAAGGTACAATCAAAGACGAGGAATTCACATTTTTAAACATGTACAATCAATTGAAAGATGGAGATTTGGGTACTTTGCAAACATTTCTTAGAGACACTTTCTTGAATTTGATGTTTGCTGGGAGAGACACCACAAGTGCAGCTCTCACTTGGTTTTTTTGGCTCTTAGCTAAAAATTCCTGTTGGGTGTGGGAACAAAGTATAGTTGAAAGGGTTGGAAAACTACATATAAAGTGTAAGAATCTCCTTATTGGAAAAATCGTGCAAGCTTGACCCAAAGCGGACAATATAAGAGTGTCTTTGGCTTGTCTAAGCCACATACAATCCCTTAGTAGAGAAAAGGATTAGAGAAGAAATTCGGTCTTTCCGTCAGTTGCAATTGAACACAAACTTCCAGTTGACTTTGACATTCTTCCAAGCGGTCACCGCGTTAGTCCAAATACAAGAATCGTGCTATCGTTCTATACAATGGGGAGAATGGAAAGTATGGGGTGAAGATTGCTTGGAATTCAAGCCAGAGAGATGGATTTCTGAACGAGGAGGGATCAAACAAGAGCCATCTTTCAAATTTCCAGCGTTTAATGCTGGTCCAAGGACTTGTATAGGGAAGGAAATGGCATTCATTCAGATGAAAATAGTGGGTGCTACCATTATATACAATTATCACATCCAAGTGGAAGATCAAATAATTTCTCCAAGTGCTTCTGTCATCGTTCAAATGAAACATGGTCTTAAAGTTAGGCTCGTCTTAAAGTTCCCCTTCAGTCCAATTGATATTGAATGCGTCAACAATCTGGAGTGGTGGAACAGCGACGTACCTGAGATTTTTATGCAAGCATCCTTAAAGATATAAAATATAAATTAAAATAACATGATCATGCATCTTATTGAAAATTCACAAATTTTAAATCTTCTGGTAATAATTATAAAAAAGCCAAAGTATCGGGTAATTAGGACCAATTATTGTTTGAGGGAATAATGATTATAGAGACGTCAAGTACATGGGATAACTAGGACCAATTCAAGTATAGTTGAAGAGGAATCCGAATAAAATAGGTCAAGTTTAAAAGTGTCTTTAGGTATTTTGTTTTTCAAACATGGTCATGTTCAGCTATAAGCACGCAAGTTGACTATATTACTTGTCTACTTTTCCTTTGTACATTTCTTTAGAGATCATAAATAAGAAGGATAATTTTATTAATTTATTATTTATCTCTTTTTTTTCTTAAGTACATTCTATTTATATTCCTTATCTATACTATTAGTAATGGGGTAATTTTAAAGTATTTATATTTTAAGAAGGGTTAACTTTATGGGTAAGAAGTGTGGAGAAGTAAGCTTGCAATTCTTACTATTTTATAATTTTTTTTAATGTATTAATTATAGTCATCTAGAATTGGAAAACGACACATGCCATCTTTCGACAACAATGTAGGGCATAAATGATAAGAAAGTGTTACTATTGTGGAACTCAAAAGGCAAAACTATAGTGGTGTTGTAGTGTGCCAGTCATAACTGATGAAATGGGACCTTGTCTGTTTGTTTGAAGTTTCGTGTGCTATATCATTGAAGTTCAAGTATTTCTCCTTGACTTTTTTTTAAAAAATGATTGTACTTCAATTAATATATGCCAAATTTTCGGGCAAGAGTGTATATATTTCAACGAAAAATGGTTAAAGTTCAAAGAATGATATTCATATTGGAGCCCAATTAAATTTAGATTCACATAGTCTCACATTTGGAGGTAAATCGCTCCATAACAAAAGAAACTCGAACCGAGATCTCTAGTTAAGGATAAATGAGTAAATTATCACAACCTTTATTGAACTTAAATCAAATGTGTCTAAGCTTCTGGTAGAAATATCTGAACTTCAGTTATATGAATATATATTTGAACGTCTGCGACTAAAACATGTTTCCAAAATCGAACATTTATACACTTTGGCCGGATGAATATTCCAGCAAAGTGGTAATACAAAGGGAAAAGGAAAAATAATTCCATCGAAGTAGCCAACAAAAAATATTTCCATTAATTAGCCAATTTTATTTGCACTTCTTTTTTTTCACTCTCCAATATTTTCTCCTTTTCAATTTCATTTTTTTAAAAAAAAACTTTTGTTGTTAAGAATACTCCTTTTTTTAATCTTGCGTCGTTTTTTGTTTTAAATTTTTTTGGCTTTTATTATTATAACAAATGATATTTTTTATACATAAATAAAAGAGAGAGAAAGGAATAAAAAAAAGGAGAATAATGACTTGCTATTATTTATCAGTATTGCTATTTATTATAAATATTATTTTAATGACGCTATTTAACCTCATTTTAAAAGTTGTCAGGCAATATCACAAACAAGTATTGAGCCTAAAAGAAGCAATAGGGCTACAAGGCGGCATTCATCTATATGATTTGGGTTCCAAACTCGTGGGGTGGGCTTGTAAAAGAAAAATAATGAATGCCATTGTTAAAAAGAACAAGTTATTGGATTTGTGCTCATCTCCCTTGAGGTGGGACGAGCTAGAAGGTCACCTAAAAAATTTGGTCCAGCAGAAGTAAGTTTAGTCTAAACTTTATATTTATATTATGAAATTTATTAAATATATATTCAAATTTAATTATTAAAATCTGATGTTGTTATTTCAGAATTTAAAATTCATAAAAAAAAATAGATATCTAAGTAATACTTAGTGGGAATAGTAAGATCAAAGTAAATCTGACATGTGACATTAAAAATCTAAAAAGAATTAGAAAATAATATATGTCACTTGAAAAAATGAAGAGGAGCCTCGTCCCGAGGTTTTGGATATCCATAATTAAAAGAAATACATATATAATTTATTTCTTCTGAACACTGCTTTCAATATAGAAATCAAACAAGGCAAAATAAATACAACTTTTTTTTTTCAATTGATACAAAATTATTATTTATACTATTCAACGTTGTTAAATATTCTTGCTAGATGCTTAAAAATGAAAATTTTTCGTAAATAAAGTTGAATTAAAGAGCAAACTTGTATGTGAATTAAAAGTGAAACACCCATCTGCATCACATTCACGTAGAATTTATTTTCCTTTATTTAGACTTGTGCATCACACCGTTTTATTACCATCCCTAAACCGCCACACAATACCGCTCCATTACCCTTCCTAAATATTTTAATAAAGTAGTACTATAATCGAAGTAGATAAAAATGTATAAAATTTCATATTGGCTTTTGAATAATTAGCTACAGCTATCTGCCTAATTCAATCTAATTTTTAACTGACAATGCCTTCAAGAAAGAATTTTAAGTGAGATATGTATTACTAATTATTTATCAAAATATATCTTAATTGTCAAATATTTAGTTTCATACTTAAAATTTTAGATAGAAAAAGGAAATAATAAATTACTCATAGGTTTAAGTATGAAACTCAAAATTAAAATATTTTGGGTGTGATTTTACCCTTCGCTTTAATTTCAAATGCTAGTAATTGAATTTTAAGTATATCTAACGAATTACTTAATACAATTACAATATTTGAATAAAAGTTATTGAATTCAATCAAATACATAACTAGAATAGAAATTATTGAATTCAATTGACACGTCCCCTTGCCACCCTCTAACTCTATATAGGTTAATATCAGATATGAAACATGGAAGTCTAGTGACAATGGAGAATGAATTAGGGTATTAAGGAAAGTGTTTTGATGGGCTATCCATGGTTAATTTTCATTCTAAAAGGACAGCTACTATACGTGGCAATTACTCAACTCATCGATAGTTTTAATAATTACATATATTGTTCGAGACTGTCTTTAAATATATTGTATTTTATGAATATATCTCACCCATCTTGCTCGTCTCTCCTCTCTCATTCCCCTACTTCTCTATATCTATATTTCTCAAATTCGTAAATTCATGTATCTAGTATTAATTTTTAGTGATGTATGTATTCAATATCAATTTCATCTATTGTATACAATATCAGATATATAGTATATCCAATATAAAAAAGCATTGATGTATCTATGCAATTGTGTATAAATGTCAATTGATTATGAGAGGACATTGTTGTATTAGTATATCTGTGATGTATCTAGTGTATTTATGCATAATTATATCTATATCAATTTTGTAATGTGTACAATGTACCTGCCATAGATACACATTTAGCAAAAAAAGAAGATGATGAAGAAGAAGGAGATACATATATCTGGTACAATTGATACTATCCGGCCAGTTTATCTGTTTATAAATACATTTATCTCAAATTTATGATATATTCAATGTATTTATGTACAAATACATACTTAGAAAAAAGAAGACAACATCAAAAAAAATATACATATTTGTACATAAATATATGTATTTGGTATAATTATGTCTTAACTGGTGACCCTTTACTGTAAGGAAAAAAGGCATTATTGTCTATATCTTCTTTACTGCCTTGATAGTCCTCCATCATTTCACTACTTTTTACTTGCTTTTTCTTCTTCTCTTCGAGAGAAAGCAGCACAAAACTAAGACTAGATTTTTTGAAAGAGAAGGCAAAAGAGGGGGTAGGGATCTCGAAAAGGGTGGGCGAGAGAGACACGGGAGATCTGGCACTACACCAGAAAATATTTTAATTACCGCTAAATAATATTTTTAGAGGTATTTAATAGTGACAATTATATTTTAATATTCTTTGGTAAATGCCGCTAAAAGTTATGACGACATTGGATACAACGAAAATTAACTAATACCCGTAATGTTAAAGTGCATATTAATTGCTAGTATAGAAAGAGTGGGTTGAAATAGAGGGAGAAGAGAGGCGACCGAAAAAAAGAGGGACGAGAGAGGAAAGCGATTGAGAGAAAAGGAACGAGAGAGGCAAGGAAAATAGGGAGTATGTAATTGTGTAATTTTCTTAATGTAGGGTGGGTTTAGTTAAAGGTGTCCAGTAGGCCGGTTTGTACCGAAAATTTGGATCATGGGCTGGTTTGGTTTGGCCAAAATGGCCCGGTTCAGATCGGATTTTTTTAAAAAAATAAATTTATATTTTCTTAATATGTAATATACATATCTCGTATATTTAGTATGTATATCTTATATATATTGTATATATGGTATATATAGTATACATATAGTATATATTTTGTATATATAATATATATCTCGTATATACAATATATCTAGTATATATATCTTATATATTATATATACATCTTGTATATATAGTATATATCTCGTATATATAGTATATGTAGTATATATATATATATATATTATATATAGTGTATATCTTTAGCATATTTAGTATATCCGTTAGTATATAATATATAATTTTTAGTATATATCTTTAGTATGTTTTGTATATATCGTTATTTTATAAATATGTAGTTAGTATATAATATATATCTAAGTTAAGGAAAAAACTAGTTGTAAATCGGTGAAAATTCAAGCGGTTATAATTTTGTGCTCGGATGTCACTTTTGGATGATTTTTTTTATTTCACGTATTGTTTCGAGATGTAGCCGTCCCAAACGGCCATAGGCGGTTTGGCCCACCCAGTTTTCCATAAAAACACTTCTAGCCCATTCAAATAACAATTTTCTCTACTCGATGCACAAATCATAATCCCCTTTAATATATAGTATATATATGTAGTATACTGTTAATATATATATATATAAGATATGTTTGATATATTATATATATATAGATAGATA
>JBDJHY010000002.1:12900134-12913496 GCA_039654485.1 Withania somnifera
CATAGTAGAATAATTGTTCATCAACGAGATAGATATCTTTTGGAAGTATATGGATCTAATCTTTGTTTTTTAGTACTAAATTTAGAAGTATGAATCAAGTATAATAATCTTATAAACAATCCCATTGTTAGTTTGGAATAAAATAATTTTTGATACCTTCATTTTTATTGTTTTGAAATATTTCGAAATGTCTATCGAAAACAACCTATGATAAAATAAAATCTCCATATATATCATCTTTACATTTCATTTATAAATATGTTGTTCCTTTATAGCAATTGAGAATTGAAAAAGGAAAATAGAAAGAGCCAAAGGACACATGAACAAAGGCGGAAGAAGACCATAATATAGTAACTCTACTAACAATCTCAATGTAATTTAATAAATTTCATTACACCAACTTATTATCATCAACCAATAAAACAAATAAAATATCTGCTCAAATTAAACAAAATCTCATCATCATAAGAGAGGGGGAAACAATTCTCATATACAATAATATATCAAGATTTTTCAACAATATTCATATACAAAAATTCAAGATTTCTTGAAAGTTGAAACATTCCCTCTTATGAAGCCAACAATGTACTTAAAGCTTCAAAGACCATATATATCAAAATGAAAAAATAAAAATAAAACACTAAAAAAGAAAAAGATCAAAATAAAATTCATATTTTTTCTTCTACTAATTAATCACTTACTTATTTGTTGTGTAGAGGATTTGGACCAGTACGTACTTTTCTCTTATCATCACCAAAAATCTCATCCATATTTGGAATATTATGTATTCCTCTTGACATGAAGAAGCTTCCTTTGTTGTGAGATTTAACAACACCACCTTTGAATCTATAATATTTGCCATTATTTGCACAACAAAGTGGAGCTTTGTAATGTAATAGCCCCATAACAAGAAGTGATAAAAATGCCAAACTAGTTAACATTTTCTTGCTAAATATCACGCAAGTCATGGCTCATGGGGTTTTCAAGAAAATATGAAAAAATTGAAGCTTATAGGATGATAAATAGAAATAGGAGAAAGAAAGAAAAAGATATAAGAAAGTTTTTTTTTTTTTGGATGTCTAGGAGTTTGGAATGGTGGTATTGAGTCAAATGCATAAATTTTGCTGCTTTTTGTGCGTAGTAATAATATTGTAATATGCAAAATCTTGGTTTTTGTGATTTTCTTTTTCAGAAGGAGAGATGGAGAAGTGGGTGGTATGGACTTTTTTTCATTTGAGCCAACTTTTGCTCTCACAGAAACAAAGGAAAGGGAAAGAAAAGAAGAACCCCTTTTAGGTGTTTAGGGGAGTGGGGATTAAAGAAGGAGAAAGATACTAAAAAAAAATTGAGCTGACTTATTAGGGAAAAAATGAAAGAGGGGTGGGTCATCAAACAATGGTACTCACACTTACACTTCTATTCTCTCAAAATCTTTATCAATCTTGGGTCATGTGAGAACAATCATTTTCTTGGTTTTTTTTTTTTTTTTTTTTTTTGGTGTTTAATGTATTTAATTTTTGTTTGGTTGGGAAACTTGTGGGATGAAGAGTTGAAAAGGAAAGGTTATTGCCTAATGGTAAGTATAATATCTTTCATGCTTCAAAAGTCTATACATTTCCATTATTTATATACTCCCTCCGTTTCGATTTATGTGTTACGTTTGACATATTCTTTAAAAATATTAAATAGAAAATAAGTTGGTTAAATTATCTATTTTTATTATTTTTTTATAGTGTTTCTTTCTTTTGTACCAAATTAAGCTCTATGTACTTATGTTTAGTGGTAAAATAGGGAAAGTATCTTCATTTATGTCTTGTTTTTGTAAAACGACATATATTATAGTTTAATTATTTTGAGTAAAAATGGCATTTGAAATAAAAGTAGTATATTATATGTATATTTCAGAGGAAGTTAGTCTAGAAATGGCTTTTACTTTTTGCTCAAATTCAAGGAAGTTGCATAAAGGCAATTAAGAAGCCAAGTAACTTTGCATTTAAGCAGGATGTTTGTATCATAAACAAAGAGTGGTAGTGCTTACTTTTTTGAGTTCTCATGTTGTAAATTGCCATATTAGAGACCACAAATTGCCTTGATTTGGAAAAGACAGAAATTTGACTACTAGCTAGCACCTACTAATTCATGTGTACAAGTTATTGAAATATTTTAATAAGGTTCTTATTGATTAATTTGAGTTATATACTCAGTTTTCAAATCAATTTAACATTTAGATGGATTGAATTTGAAGTGATCAAGATAGGTTGAGTTATATAAATGGTTATATGACTTTCCAGTAATGTGTGTACCTTAACTAATTTTACGAGATATTTGTCATTTTTTATTAATAAAGGCGGCACAATTTTGACCGACTCGATATCCAAATCATAACCTGAATTTTTTAGATATATGGTTTGTTATAGATTGATTTTCGGATTTTATTTTTAAAACATATAAATTTTTGATTGGATATTGGATTTAGTACTATGGGTTTATCAATGTCCGGAAATTCAAACTTCTTATACCTTATATTTAACTTTTAGCCATAACGTATATGTCCAACACTAATAATTTTATTTTCAAAGGTCCAATAAGTTAGTACCTCATATCATATTTGGTGTTATTGTTATGTATTTTCTATTAGTATGACTACAACTCTAGATGAAAATGTAAAATATTTCATGAGTATATAAAATTTAATACACATATGAACTGTAGGGTGACTCAATCCTTATTAATTTTAGAAAGTTATAAATTCTTTGGAGTAAATTATTAGGCGAGTTGATGTTATTAATGTTATGATTTGTCTTAAAGGCTCGAAAATCAAAAATCAAAATTCAAAATTCAAAATAATCCAAACTGATTAATTCACAATCGAACTTAAAATATTCAATCCAATCCGAGCTTTTTTAGATTGAATTTGAAATACACTTTCTTTAGTCCGAAAATTGAATATCCAAATCAAAATTCTCATCTCTAATTCGATGGCTCAAACGCCTGCCTCTACTCATTAACAACTAATATAAGGAAACTATGTCCATAAAGGCGAAGGCAATTATTTATTTTACATAATAAGTGATAGTTCTTGAATTTTGATATATTCTATCTATCCTAACTTATATATGGCATTTTTTTCATTTTAGGAAGCTTTGAAATATTTAAAAGATGAAAAATAAAGGCTATATTTGATCTTTTAAATGTTTTATCCCCTAAACTAATCCCCATATAAAAATAGAATTAGTAATATTTCGGATAGTTAACCACCCTCTAATGAAATTCTTCAATGATTTTTAACAAAAAAAGGGATCTCTCTTTGTGCTTTTTAAAAGTTTGTAGTATATATTGGAGGGTGCTCAAGAATATATACATTTAATATTATGCATAAATATAATTTGACTTTTTCTTGCTTTAGATCATTTCTCTGAATAAAAAAAAAAGCTTAAAGGGCAATCAATTAGTCAAAAATGATGATGGAAATAGTGTAACAAACACAAAGTCTTAGTTAATAATCACATTAGTTGTCCATATTTCTAATCAATTTGAGAGAGTGGCCTGCCCCCTTATTAGTACTCTCAAGTTTACTTGTTCATATTTAATTTAATATTTTATATAAGAAAATAAATAAAATAATAATTTTATTATATCATACATAATTATTATAATTCATCTACCTATTGAAAAATAAATAATTAGTACTTAATAATAAGCGTAATAGAGGTACAAAATAATAAATTTTCTTTTGATTTTTGAAATTAAAAATATAACTTTTTTTAATATACTCGACAGAAAATTTTCCTATAATTAAATCATAATATATGATAAAATTCAAAGTGTTCTCATTATTATGGAAGATTATACATTAAAACTGTCTGAAGTTTGACCTTTCCGCTTAATTATTTTTGCCAGCTGAACAGCACTAATTAAGAACTAACCACCATCTCTTCTTAGTTTAAGCAGTCCCTCCTTCCTAAAATAATTGTAAAAGTTAGATTAAATTAGTATTTTAAAAATAAAATTTAGATATTCATAAATTATACAAAAAATAGTATAAGTTGTAATTTTTTTTTTCTAATATAATAAAAAAATACATCTTAAAATGTTGATTAAATATTATATTCGTTGACTTTTAAAAAGAAAAATTTGATAAGTATTTGGGAAGGAGGGAGTAATTGCTAATTACTCATCTAATTAATCTGGCCCCGTAATCTTATTATCATTATTATTTTCTTTTTACTAGACAAGCTTAATTATTATTGCTAACGTTACAACAGAGCTAAAAAAACTTAAAACTATACAATTAATTTTTTTCCCCTTCATTTCTCTTTTTTCCTTTTAGGTGTTGAGCATGGTTGGGTTTGCTTATAAAGCTTGAGTTGATTGGACTTCATGAAATTATTGTGTTCCAAAGTCTATTTTATTAGGAGAAAAAATCATTAATCTCATATTCTTTTCATTAATATATAATAAGTTGTTTCAAGAAATTAAAATAAAGTATAATAGCATTGATTGCAAATCTTGAACAACATTTTCATGGTAAATATATACACGAACTTCATGGGGTAACGCTATAATTACGAATTAATTTTTATGAACGTTCCGTTGGAACATCGTCTACAATATATGTAAAATATACAACGAAACGTTTCTAACAAGTTAATTTTTGAGTACTGCAAAATTAAATAATAACATAGCTAGTAGATTTCATAAGTCATATCGAGACCTGAGGAGGACGATGACATGTACATAAACAATATTATTATTTTTGTTAGGTAAAAAAATTATTTTTTAATAGATTCTCACCTTAAAAGATTATTTTTCAGAAAATAATTTTTTTTTTTAAAAAAAAAAGCAATCTAAAGGGGTAAATGAAAATAGTTGTGTGAAATTAGAAAGTAGAAAATATGTCTAAGGTCATCTAACTGATGAACTTTTTGTGTTTTTTATTTTTATATATTGAAATTTCAGTTAATTTAAATTTTTTATTTAGACAAACGGATAAAAAGAAAAAAAATTATCTATCAAAATTCTTTTCATATATCATGACTTGAATAAAAAACGTATATATAATTGAGGCTTAATGAATTATATTGGATTCATTCCACCGCAACCAATAGTGATTAACTTGTGAAATTAGATATGCATTGAACATAGTTTATTTATATGTTTCAGAAAAGAAAGCAATACTTTTTTTTCAAAAAAAGAACTTTAATGTGTTAATATATATAGCTAATCATTTGCAAGAGGACTAAGGCAATTAAGTTTCTTGTGTTTTATTGTGAGTGGGCCAATAAGATAAGATGTAAATACCAGAATTTATGTCGTGATTACTTTCTTACAAGAAATGATGTTGTCTCTTTTATCTTTCTTTTTTTATTTATTTATTTATGCTTTATTATTATTATATGGTAAGAAATAACAGTACGTGAAAGTTGTGATGACTAGATACTTTATTTATAGTTTTATAGTATCTTTGTGTTACTTGAAATGTCCAAAAAAGTGGCCATAAAATTCCAAGACCAAATTAGTACTCTATAAGAAACAAAATGTGTTCCTGAAAAAAATCTTTATTTCTTTCTTTAGTTTTGTATTTTTTTTCTTCTTCTTTCATTTCGATTGACAGCTTGCTTTAATCAACTACTAGCCTTTAATAGTACTATTTCTTTGCTATTATATTGATTATGTACATTCAAAGGTAAGTGTTTAACAGTACAAAACACGTAAAATTCATAGAAATAATCACACTACATAAAAAAATTGACCTCCCTCAGTGAGGTTGTTTTCGTCAAAAACCGACCTCAATTATATGTCGCGAAAGTTTTGGATTCGAGGTCTATTGAATATGAAATTATCTTTGTTAGGTAATTTTTTTGCCGCAAATCAAGATTTAGTATGACTTTAATTGATGTAAATACCAAACTATCGAGTCAGAAACTGAGAACTAAAAAGAGATCTTAAATGAATTCATACCTAAAAGCCAAAACTAAAGAAACACAACTACATCATGTATATATAATCACTTCCAAACAATATAACATGTGTGCATCCTTTTATATTTCAATTACATTTTCAATATTCACTTATTGAATCATCTTCATTTACATGCATACATAAATAATCAACCAAGCTTCTTGTTTAATTTTCCACTCCCAAACCCTAAGGTCGACCATAAATGTAAAGCTAAGCTAAGTAATTAAGCTTCATTATATAAACAACTTTCCTAAGAAAGAAATTTAACAAGTGTTAGAGAGAGGGTGAAACAATTGTTTGTCACGATCCAAATTGATGACAAGTAGATATAGACATTGGCCTAACAAACTTCATTTAGATATCTTTTGTGCTAGACCATTTTCGAGCCCAAAAACATGTATCATGTCAATTTATGTTATACAATACTATATAACTTTTTACGTTCCTATTCTGATATGGGAGTCGCCTAAGATATCATGTACACCCCATCTTCAAAAGTTCGTGAATTTAAAAGCTTGCAATCCTTCTCTGTAACCCGCCTTTATCTTTGCCAGGGGTGTCACATATGCGCTAACGGAATAAAGAATATCCACACAATCATATTACTTAGTATATGATTCCCGATGACTCTATTAAAAAACATTGGCAAGTGACTTGTCATAACAACTCAAATTATACAATCATGGTATAAAAATATCATTAACGTATATAACTTAAAGTAAATCCAAAATTTTGGAGGCCGTGTCAATTATACACAAAAGTACTAATGCAAAGATCTCTTCGTATTGTTTTTGTTTCTTTCCAAAAAAGTACTAAAAGAATTCCTTTTTTTTGATGTCTATAACAATAATACTTGATATGTAGTGTGAGTGGCAACAGCTTTAAATGTAGCATTTTAATAAAAAATGGAATTCAGTGGGGAAGAAGATTCCCTTTATGACTACAGGCTTCATCATGATAACAAAGAATACAAACATTGTTCAACAAGCAAAACCGTATAACTAGGGGATTTTTTTGGTGTTGTCTTTATTAAGTCCCACTTTTGCCTTTCACTTTTTTTTTTAATTGTTTTCTTCCTTCACATTCATTTGGTCAAACTTAGGGGATAACATCATTGGAACATCAACGATATATTTTTAAAAAATTTAATCATAATATTAATTTCACGTTCAGAAGATGAAAGTCATAGCAAAAATAAAAATATTTAGATAAATGTATGAATATATTAAGAGAGATAAAATTAGGAATGAAGATATACAAGGGTCAAGGCTAGGTGGGAGTCACTTTCATCGTAGAGTACAAGATACAGAAGTTAAGGCTGTGATGATTCAAGTATGTGAAGAGGAAAAATAGAGATGCCTCAGTGAGGAGGTGCATGAGGGGTTGACGGTGATAGATTTGTGAAAAGGTAGATCAAGAAAGAATTAGGGAGAGAGAATTAGATATGATATAACACATGCATCTTCAGTTCACTAAGGACATGACCTTAGATAGTGATTCAAGGAGGTCGAAAATTAGGGTAGACGGCTAGTAGGTAGTCAAGTATTTTCTCCTTCCCGGTGGTAGAATATGGTTCTAGTCTAGAACTCCTTTATGTTATACTATTATTATTATTGTTGTTGTTGTTGTTATTATTATTATTATTATTATTATTATCATATTCTTCAATTTTATTACTACAATTATTTTTTCAATTTAGTTTTTCCATAAATTTTACTGTCAATATTTTTCTTCCTTGACTATTTTCATCATAGCTTTCTACTATGATATTTCTTTCGAAACTCTTCTGTTAAACGATTTTTTTGAGCTGAGTCTCTATCAAAAATTGTTTTTCCACTCGTAAAGGTAGAGGTAGAATTTGCATTCACCCATCCTCCATAGATTTTTACTTACGAGATTATATTAAATATGTTGTTGATTGATTTTACATCCTTATTAATGACGCTAATCATTTCTATAGATCTTATTTGACTAGTTTTTGCTAAATGCATAGTATTCAATTTTAGTTACCTTCCTAATTTCTTCAAAACCTATGCTTTGGACTGAAGAAAGTGAGATTAATGAAAACACATAACTATAATTGAACAAATTAACTTGAAACAAAGAACTTTCTACGTCTCAATCTATATAACATTCTTTTTATCTTGATTCTTCTCTATATATTTACATACTAAATTTGGTGTCCAATTAAATAATATCATATAAAATAAAAAAAAAATCGACAGGAGTATCATATATAAGGTTGTGATAATATTGAATGTCACCTGTACTTTTTTTTCTCATTTTGATTTAACTATTCAAAATTTACTCATCAACTAATCTAGGTTCCTAGTGTGTAGAGTCTCCTACTAGAATTTTCTCTATTTCTAAGATTTTAACCCATGAATTCTAATAAAAAATTAAAAAAATCTCAATCATCCCACCACATTTCTTAATGATCTCCAAAAAAAAAGAGAGAGGAAATGAGTAGTATTTTGAATGGTTGTGTGCTGGATGTTGCTTTCCAACTCTCCTTCTATCTCTTTTTCTTTAGGGAAATTTTTTACAAATATATAGTTCAGCATAAAATATTATTTCACGCAGTTCAATATACACTATTGCATGATATTGCATTTTGGGGGAAACTACTAATAAAAAGGTGCTTATACACTAACATGGGCTAAACCGAATAGAATTTTGTATAATATTTCATATTGAGTTACATAGAGTAGATATCTTCTCTCAATACACATAAGCATAATTCCTTTTTATTTAATCATTCAGTATTCAAAGATTTATTGGTCAAATAATTTAAATGTGTGCCTCGTAAGTTCATTTTACGAAGAAAACACTTTTATAAGAATTTTTTCTATTCTCAGGATTTTGATCCGAGAATTGAGATCTCTAATAAAAAAATTTAAAATTTTTTATCAGTTTCACCACGATCCACATATTGATGATCTTAAAAAGGTCAACTTATATAAATATCATAAGTTTTATACATAATTACACTTTATGTCATAAGTTTTCTAAATTACAGTTTCTGTAAGATATACAAATGTCAATTGATATACAAAAAAATAAATTTAAAAATAAGCGGGTATGAGATACCTGCATAATCAGTGAGGAGGGTTATATAATGCCCGTATAATCAATGAGACTGATATCTAAGATATCTGCGTATAAAATTTAGATACTTCTTGTAATTTTTAAATTTTTGTGTAATGTAAGAATTATTGGATTTCTTTTTGATGTAATTCGAGCTCTTAAAAATGAAAATGAAGGAATAAGGTTGAAAAGGATGTGCCTGCCACTATCACAAACATACACCAAAAATAAAAATAGAGATTTAGGTGGGAGGTGGGCCTTAGATCTGGAGCCCAATTCTTTAAGGCTGGATCATTGATGTTGTTCTCCTAATCCAACCCAAATAAATTATTATTATTATTATTATTGAGACTATATTTCACTTATCAATAAATGATGATACGGTCCGTAAAAGCACCTCAACTTTGAGACTTTATAACCGAAATCAAACCAAGGAATTCCAAGCATTACAATCCATATTGTTGAAGATTGATGACTTGGACACTTGGAAAGAACGGCAAATGATAAATTACGAGGTTTGAAAGCATTTGAGCTTAAAAGGAGAAGAGACAGTCAGATGAGACCAAGGGCGGTCAAGCCAAGCCTTGGGGGTGGGGCGGTCACACACGTACATGGGGCGGCCCAACTAGCTCAAAGCCCATTTAGGAGGGAACCTTGTAATAGCTAGTATAAATAGTTGCCTTAGTTTAATTTTGAACTTAGACTTAGTTGAATTGAGAATATTGTTCTTGAGTTTAGCTTATTATAGTTGTAGCATTAAAGGAAAGACTACCAATTTAGATATATAGTTTATTGCTAGTAGACGTCGTGGGTGTATCGATTGTCTATTGGTATTGAGAGTAATTAGGAGGGGGTGTATCTATTAGTTGCTTTTGAACTTGGTTACTTAATCGATCATCGAGTTTTCGCTATTGTGGGAGTACGATAGAGTCTTCTCTTTGATTGATTATCTCCCGTCTTCTTCGATTTCTCACGAATTTGAAGAATTCACATATCTTCGTCTTTCTATTTCATTTTTGAATTTCTTCGATTCGGATCCCGTGGTTTGAATTTATCATTTGGTATCAGAGCTTAGGGTCGAATTTATTTCTACGGTGTCCAATCCTACGTTCGTAAATCAAAAATCACAAAAAAAAATAAAAAATTTAAAAATCCAAAATTTTTTAGCGTTTTGATCTTGAGTCAGTTTTGAGTTTCTATCACTAGATTCAATGCCTCTAGTGAATTTAGAGTCTAGATCTTGAATTTGAGTCAAATCGAAGTTGAATTGCCATATTTATCATTTTTGAGCTCAAGTGGGTATTGAAATTGTGTTTAATTAAAGAAGAATTGAAGGCTACAAAGTTGAGAATTATCAAATACAAGTTCATCTCAAATTTACTTCAAATCGGAGGAGATTTGAGGTACTTGTGAATTTTGGTGTTCTTCATCTTCATTTTCTTATATTCGCAAATTGAGCTCAAGACATGGTGTTTAATTTGTTGAATTCGAAGCTTCTAAGTGTTGAGAAGTTAATCTTATAGTTGAAGGAGTTTGGAGTTTGAATATGGTAGAGATTGGTGAAGATTTGTGTGAGATTAAAAAATTTCGGTTTTAAGTTCTTCATGTTCACAGTTTCCATATTTTGAATTCAAATTGTGTTTGATTGAATAGATTACTAGGCTTGAAAAGTTGTGGGATCTATTTCTCATAGTTTGAAGAGTGTGTGAATCGATTTGGTATTATTGGGTGGAGAATTACATGATCTTCAATTTTCGAGTCACCTATTAATGGAGGTTTTCAAAGGTTGAAGAAAAAGAGGGTGAAATTTGGATCTATAATTAGTTGGGATTTAAGAGTTGATAATTGTATTTTTCATGTCATTAGGACCCTATAAATTAATTTTTATTCAAATTCGAGTTGATTTGAGTGAGTTTGAACTTTTAGTGTTTTGGTTGAAATTCATAAGTTGTTGATTGAAGATCTTCAAATAATTGTTGTTTGATCCAAATTTAGTTTGAAATTGAATGGAAAAGGTATTTGTGAGTGGAGTATTCTATTTGGGGAAAGTACAGGGAAAGAGGGTGCAAAGGGGGACCACGAGGAAAAAATTCCCGTGCAAGTCCCAAGGCTACTGCCCAAGATGACGACCTAGCCTCCTTACCGCGGCCCTACACGGCGGTACTCCATCCCTTATGGCAGACAGGTGGGTTGATATAGCGGTGGCCTACTGCCTACATTCGCATTTTCCCCCAAACGGCACTGGGGACCCTTAGACAGCGGTCCGCCTCACACACGGCGGTCAAGGGTGATAAAAAATTATTCAAAAAGTGTTCTAAACTTGGTGGTATCAATCTTCTTTAACTCATTTCAAGTTCTATTCCACTGTTTCATTTCTTTAAGCATCAATTCCATTTTCTTAATCTACAACTAGTTTATGACTAGTAACTATCTTATATAATTATTAACTAGTTTCTTATGTTTGTTTTCTTCGTGCTATTTGTTGTATAATTTTCTTGTCTTACATATTTGTTGTACCTCCTTGCTCTAGTTCATTAGTATTTGTATCGTCCGTTTGTTCTAAGATCAAGAGCTTTACTCTAACCCAATATCGATAACCTTGAATCGGTTGAATGACCCTAGTTTGAGGGCAATTTCAAAACGCACCCCTAGAGGTAAGTTGAGTGTTGCATAAATAGTGGCGTGAGGCTTTTTTTACTAACGTGTTTATTGAGTTTTTGTAGGTACAATGTCACAACAAGACGGAAAATGTTACCATGCTCTTGTGAACTCCTTCTTAGAGATCATAAGACAACTTGCGGCAATGAGTAGTAAGTTAGGAGGAAGGAGGGAATAGTTGATAGGGGTATAGAATAAAAGTAAATCAGGATCACCAAAGGAATTTAAGGGTGATAAGGGTAAGGGAAGCATTGAGTAAGCAATGACCATTACTCCAAGACCACTACACAAACCCAACACCCAACCCTAACCCTAAGTCAAAGTTTTCGACACCAACCTACTTTCCACACCCCTCATACTCCAAGATATCCAAGAGATGTAACTCTACATCCAAATCCTAGACTATTTTTCCCTCCACAAGAACATTGACCCTTTGTGAACAATCAAAACCGAAACCAAGCCCTTCAGAGAAGTATTTCCATAGTATCCTTACATGAACCAAACATGTCACTTCCATCAGATCATTTACGAAACTTCTACCAAGGTAACCAATTCTAAAACCCCTTATATGATGACAATAGGAATGAAGATGAAGTTTGGGGGCAAGATGGTAGGGATGGATGCGAAGAGCAAAGGGATGAAGTGAGACCTCAAGATATTGTTTGGGATCAAGATTATGGGGATAGAAGAGGTCCATATGGGAATGATATAGGTGATATGTGGGATAATTAAAGAGGTGGGATGTGGGAGTCTAGATGAGATAGACATGAGTTTGACCGAGGGTTAAGCACTATCAAGATAACGCTTTCAAGATTTAAAGGAAGTAGTGACCCCGAAGAGCTCCTTGAGTGGAAGGTACAAAGTGAAAGGATCTTTCTCATCAATAGTGTTCGAATGCTTTGAAGGCCAAGTACGCAATTACCTAATTTGAGGGGTATGCATCCACATGGTGGGAATACAAAAGGTGAGATGGGGAACTCTACAATTTATATGATTTGCCTAATTGGCAAGAGTTGATTGCTATGATGGAGGTGCGATATTTGCCTCCAAATTACTATCAAGAGCTCCTTAAGAAGGTTTACTTTTTACGTCAAGGCTCTAAGAATGTTGAAGAGTATATGACGAGTTTGAGAAGCATGATATCCAACCTTGAGGAACATGCTCAATATACGGTGATGAGATTCATCGCCAACTTGGGGGTATTAAATTTCAAGGCCAATGAAGTTTTAGAATTATGCCAAACTTGAAGTGGCCTTTCATGATACATCAAAAGTTGAAGTGGATTTAAAGAAAGAGAAAGTATCCAAAGACAGGAGTACTTCTACTTCCAAATGGGAAAGCAAAAATAAAAGATCTAAATCATCAATTACGCAATAGTTTTCAGAGAGTGGTGATAAGTTCAATCAAGATAAGGGTGAGATCATAAAGAAGAGTTCTAACCCAAGGTATTTATCCTAAACCCAACCAACCTTGGCATGATGATAATGAGTTTGAGGAGTGTAGTGATAATGAGATCAATAGGCAGCAAAAGAAGGAAGCCTCAATTAATGAGGAAGATTTGGTGGAAGAAAATATTACTTTAGGTGGGCTGTTAAAAAAAGGAGATCCTCTGGCGAATAATGAAGACCAATTGGAGGAGAATGTGAATCTTTCTAT
>JBDJHY010000002.1:12930039-12943545 GCA_039654485.1 Withania somnifera
TTCAGACACCATTGTCATCTTCTAAAACCATCTTTTTCTATCTATCTTCCATATCTTTTTTTTTCTTCTGTGAGACAATAGAAGATGATGAATAGGGTGATTGTTGCTCACCAACATCCCCTCAAGTTGGATGGAGAGACGTCACACCCAACTTGTTCAAAAAATGGTAGTGAGAAGTCCAGAAAGAGGCTTAGTAAAGAGATCTGCGAGCTGACAACCAAACGGAGTGAACGGCAAGGTGATGAGAACAGAAAGGAACTGTTGACATATAAAATTACAGTTCAAGTCAACGTGCTTGATACTTTTGTGAAAAAATGGGGTTACGAGCAATGTGTATAGTCGCTTGACTGTCGAAGTGAACTGGAATGGGAAGCGTCGCAGAGTAGATAGATCTTAAGAAGTCGTACCAACTAGGAAAGATCTGCTATGACTCAGTGCATTGATTTATACTCTGCCTCGGCAGAGGATAATGATCTTGTTTCTTTGATTTCCCAGAAACGGGAGCGCCTCCTAACGTGATGAAATAGCTGCTAACAGATCATCCTGTATTTTTGCACGATTCTCAGACAACTTTACAAAAATCTAGTAGATGACAAGAGAATACCTTGGCCCGGAGCTACTCTCAAATATTGTAAAACACGAAAAGTTGCAGAGTAATGAGAAATAGTTAGTTTCTGCATATATTGGTTGAGATAGAGAACAACAAAGGGTAGATCTTGGTGTGTATGAGTAAAACAATTTAGTTTCCCTACTAAGGTTTTGTATATTGTTGGATTATCTTACAAAGGCCCATCATCTTATTGTAGCTTAGAGTAGGGATCAAGAAGTGAGGAAGCAATAGATCATGAATAATCAAATTTCTCCAAAATCTCTTGAGTGAACTTTCTTTAACACATGATAAATATCTGTTTTTATCTGATTATTTCCATCCCTAAGAAACAATGAATGTCACCGAGATTCTTAATGTTAAACTCGAAATGAAGAAAACAGGTTATATCTATAATCTCTTTAGCATTCTTCCTTTGAGTAGGTTGTCATCGACATATACCGCTAAAATTGAAATGAGATCATTATTAACCATGAAAAATAAGGAATAATCATGTAAGGAACTGCAATACCCCTTATAAGCTAAGGCACCAGCAAGCCTTGCATACCTTAACTAGAGGCTTGATTCAAACCATTGAGAGATTTTTTGAAAAGATAAACATGTCTTGGACTGGAAGGAGAGACCCCTGCTGGAAACCTCATGAACACTTTATCATGTAGTTCTCCATGTCAAAAAGGCGTCTTTCACATCAAGTTGTGATACTTTCCATCCTTTCCTGTCTGTAATAGCGAGCAAATATCTTATTGTGGTAAGCTTCATCAAAGAAGAAAAAGTCTCTCCATAATTTATTCCCTCATTTTGCATGTCTCCCCTTATAACCAACCTCGTGTAGCCTTTCAATAGAGCCATCTGAATTATGTTTGACCTTGTAGACCCACTTACAAAGTGGAGGCTTCTTTCCTGGAGGTAGTTCCACTACTTTCCAAATATTATTAAGCCTAAATGCATCAAGTTTTATCTCCATAGCCTTCTACCAACCTGAAATTTGAGAAGCTTCGTGAAAACTTCAAGGTTCTGCGATAGTAGTCAATGAATGTACAATATTTTTGTTGGCAATAAATAAGGCTCCAAAAAAACACAATGGGACTATTAGAATGAACAAAATAAAAATTTGTAACATCTGTGAGGAAAATGGAGTTACAAATAAAATTTTGTAAACATGATGGCTTATGACTTATTATAGTTGATTTCTTGATTGGTGTAATTCTAGGGAAAAGAGTAGCCAGAGGTGAAATAGAAGTTGATAAAGACAGAGGAGGTAGTTTTGGACTAGAAAATAATGAAGTTGCTGCCTTATTTTGATGTGTAGCAGAGACTGAAACTTATTTTAACACAACTTAGGAGTAGAAAATAGTCTGGTGGTATTTTGTGACATTGATGGTAAAGCTAAAGGAAAGTAAAACTCATGAAATTTCACATATCAATCACAGCAAAAAAAAAATCCTAGATACAAAAATATTCTTTCTTTCTAAATTCATTACTTTATAATTTTTTTGATAAGGAGGATAACCAATAATAAACACATTTTTTGGCTCTAGGTTGAAATTTATCCTACCATGAGATAGAGTTGACACAAAACACAGACAATTAAAAGCTCTAAAAATAGGTATAAGAGAGAGGTTTTCCAAATAAAATCTCATAAGGTGTTTTTCCCAAAAGTACCTTAGATGGAAATCATTCATTAGGTGAGTGGCAGTTAGGATGCACTCACACCAATACTAAATGGCAAATTAAACTAAAATAAAAGACCCCAAGCTACCTCCAAGAGGTGTTTATGCTTTCTCTCCACAACACTATTTTATTGTGGAGTTGCAACACAATATTTATCGTAAACTATTCCTTGATACCTAAGAAAATTTGCTTTTCGGGATACCCTTCCCAATTCTTGAACATTGTCAAATTTGATCCTTCTGACTGTCAAGTCAACTTGTCTTTCTATCGTGGAAATAAATCTTTCGGGACTGGAAAAACATTAGTCTTAGTATTTAAAAGAAAACTCCAGGTTCCCCCTTTTATAATCATCAACTATGGTTTAAAACTAATTGTACTCATCATGTGTGGGTGACTTGAAAGGGCTCCCAAGTATCAATGTATTAACTCAACTTATCTTTGGATTAAATAACACTAATCGAAAAGGAGAGTTTATGTTTTCTAGATCTGAAAGGAAATAAGATCAAGAATTTTCATTACTAAAAAAGATATATGTCCTAGTCTTACAGGCCACAAGGCTACATAAAAAACAAGACTGAAAAAACTAGAAACTAAATGAATAACTTCTGGACAGATAATAAGTTATATTTAAATTTGGTATATAAAGAAAATTATATAGAGTAAGATTAGGAAGAACTTTAACATTTCCTATATGAGTCACAATGATCCTAAAAGAGTTGGGTAAACTGATACTCAAAGGACTAGAAAGTGGGTAAGAGACATAAAAGAATTTGAATTGAAACACATATGTTCAGTTGCTCTAGATTATATAATTCATGTACCAGTGTTAAACACTAAAACACATGTGAGCGTGTGTACTTAAGTATTGTACCAACAATAAATTGGCATTGATTGTTGATCTTGAACTGTTAGTATGGTTGTTCCTCATGTCCTTCTTCGCTTGCTGCACTAAGTTTAAGTACTATTCCTTGCTCAAGAACTAACTATAGGTATTGTTTGTTGAATCCGCATGAGCATTCACATCCTCAGGCTTTTTCTTTGTCATTACTGTATTTCCTTTCACCATGTTTTGAGGATTCTTTGACTTGGTGAATCATAAATTATTAGAATAACCCAATAGTCTTTGAGCTTCTTCATACAGATGTCATATCTTCCCACAATTAGTACAACTAACATTTGTATTATATTTTATTTTTCTTGATTTAATTTGGGAGATGACTTTCCAAATCTCTGAGCAGGTGAATTTGCACACCTCTATCTTGTTTGTTCTCCTCTACCTTGTTGATTTCCAAATCTGAAGGTTCCCCTACCTTATCCTGCTACTATAAAAGATGCAACATTAGGTGATAAAGAAACATTCACTATGTTTCCTTCTGATTTTTATTCTGTAAAAACAAAGCATAAGCACTATCAGCAATGGGCAGATGAGTCGTCATCAAAATGGTTCCTCTAGCTTGAGCATATGTATCATTCAGTCCCATAAAAAACTGAATAAGTCTTTGATCTTCCGAAGACTTGTTTAGCATATCCGTCATACACACACATACAAGTGCAGCATGTACAAAGATTGAGCGAATCCAATTCATTCCATAATCATTTGAGTTTGGTGAAGTAGCCTGTAATGTCATTGTTGCCTTGTGCTAACGCTGGTAATTCCTTTTGCAGATAGTATAGCTTAGCCATATTAGATCTTCCAAATTTCTGCTTCAAGTTATCTCAAAGCTCCTTAACTGTCTTAGAGCAGAAGACACTATCAGCGATGTCCTTTGAAAAAGAGTTCAGCAACCACGACATCACCATGTCATTACAACAACTCCACTCGGTGCAGTCAAATCTAATGCTTTGCAAACACCATTAATGAAACCAAGTTTCTTCTTAGCCAAAAAATCTATAAGAATTGACCTTCTCTATTCTAGGGTTCCTCTTCCATCGAACACTAAATTGGTCAGGTTCATTCCAGGTGATTACTGTCAAATGGCTGATCCATTTTTAATTTTGGTAGTCTGAATTGTGGGAGTATCTTCAGTCATACTTGATCACAACGAAAATGATAAAGACTTGAAAAAGATAGATGATAATTGGATAATAGGATCGAGCTATCTCAAAGGCTCTGATACCATGAAAGAATTGTAAATAGAAGACAAAACTTGGAGGAATTTTTTCTGTTTATTTACTGCTCCATAATCACATAGTTTTATACAAGTAAATTAGGGACTACTATGCAAACTTTAGGGATTATTTACAATTATCAACAATTATGTAACAAGCTATCAATTTATTTTGTACACCTCAATATATTCTAGAAGATGTCTTTTATTTTTTGTATTTACTTTAACTGTTGTGATTGTGTTGGACTGTAGGATCCACTCCAAAATAGGCGCAAAAAAATGAGGTTCAATTTCCATTGAAAACACCCTTGATTCAACCATTTTATATACTCTTTGCAGACATCATAGTCATCTTCTAGAACCCTCTTCATCCATGCCTCTTTCATAGCTTTTTCTCTTTTCTGCAAGACAATGAAAGATGATGAAGAGGGTGATTGTTGCTCACCAACATTTAGCTATAAAATTTTGCTCCTAGCTAATTTCTATTTGTTTTTTTAGTGTGTTTGTTACACTTATAGATTTCCAAAGATCCCCCCCCCCTCAATTTATTTATCTGTTTATCACAACTAACAATATTAAGCTAATTAAAAAACGGCTTGTCCATCATTCACATAGTTTAATATTTTATAGCATGTTGCTCTCTTTTCACTCTATGAAATCATGCTACTACAAAACAGTTAGTTGTTGTTGAATCTTAAACTCTCATTTGGATGGGTTATTGAGGAAAAAAGTAGAATTTTAAAAATGCTTCTACAAGTACAATCAAGTTATATATATAATTTAGTGGCGCACTCAGAATTTAGGGATTATGGATATCGGGGAGGTTCGAACGCACATATTGACGTTCAAAACTTTAAAGTTTCAATGGAAAATCTAATCATCCGGCTATCTTCTTAGTTTTCAGGGTGCTTTTCCAAATCTTACATCAATTTTATATATTTTTATATAATTATAAACTAGTATGCATCGAATTTAATGGGTGTTGAAGTACCAAATAACACATAGATCCATATCTAGTATAATGTTATTAAATCCTTTAATATAAGAAAAATCCTAATATAGTGATAAAGGGAATAAAAGTTATTTAGGTCGTACGTTTAAAACTTAATTTTCAATCATGATGTTTTAAGTTTTTTTTTTTCTGAGTTGCTCGATATAAATTTTAATTCCGCCACCGTAACTTATGATCTTTTTAAGAGGTTTTTGTAACATTTGTCACCAACTCCTATTTAGTTGGGTTCCCAAACTCTAGATGTCTATCCCAAAACAAATTAACTTACTTGCAAGAATTAATTTCTCAATATTAATATTTATATTTGTGTTTATGTTGAACAAGAAAACTACTAGAAATGACTAACATACCATTGAAAACTAAAAGACATATTCGATACTTGCTCAAAAAAGAATAGTTTTGAAAAGTTAGTAAAACAAAAAGGTCAACAAAGATGGGCATTTTTTAAAAGGGGGTCTTTGGGTACATGAATGAAAAAATTTGTTATAGCACTATGTATTATTATATATAATATATATAATTTTTTTAATTTGTTAGCATGTGGGTAAATAGGAAGGTCCATACATAACTGATAAATACTATTAAATACTACTGAAGATTTTGCAGGGAAGTTAGAGAGGAAACAAGACTTGTGGGGTCAAAATTCCATATTCATCCCCTAGAAAAATAGTCAAAAATTGCGACTGGACTTAGATTTTTTTTTATTTTTTATTTTTGTCTTTTTATTTTCTTTAATTTTTGTTTCAGTAACACGGGAGTTAATTATAGAGGTTGAGTTAAATTTGGATAAGTTAAAACTAAGTCAAAGATTTAATTCAATTAAAATTTATTTGGATCTTAACAAATTAGATAAGGAGTTATAATTCAACTTATTCATTTTTTATTAAATTTTAATTATTTTATTTATTATTTAATAAAATTTTAATACCTAAAACATATTTTATAACATATAAAAATATATATATTTTTTCAATAAAAATTTTCGTAAATCAATTTGAGTTGCATATTGATTCAATTAGTATACTATGTGTTATATTGACTTTTGAGAAATGAATTTCATATAATGTAAGAAATCTTTACTGTTCGGTCTTTTCTTAAACTTTGCCACATAGCGAAAATTTTAATATACCAAATTATCCTTTTATATTATTAAGTGTATAAGCTATATACTATATTTATGGAAAAGTAAAAAATGAATCCAGACATCTCACCTTTGTTTATCATATATTAGTAATGTATTCCCCTTTGTTTTCATTATGTCTCTCTCTTTGCTTATTAGAGTGGGATTTAACTCTTAACAACCTTCTTCACCATTTACCAACTCCACCTAAATAGTCATAAAACACATTTAATCACCAAAATAAATGTGTCTCGTAATAATACACCACTTATTGATATTTTATATTTGTGACAAAATGAGGTGTTGAGAAGACAGTGGCTTTTTAAAGGCAATAAGTTAAGTGGGATCCATTTTAGTTTCTTCTTCTTCTTTTTTTGCCATTAAGTCACCAACTTTCTGTTTAAAAAAAGTTCTATCAAGTGCTTAGTGCAAAAGCAAGTTTTATGGGATAATTTCTAAAGAGACGTGTGAAATCTTCCAAAATTTGAACAACCAAATGTTTCACATCCACAAACTCTTGTATACAATAAGTCTTGAAATCTTAATATAGTTATAAGAATATTTTCTTATAATTGAATAAAACTTTAAATCAAGTAAAAAAAAGTGTTAAAAGGGAAAACTTTTCTATATATACTCCCTTCGTCCATTGTTACTTGTCCAGTATTGACTTGACACACTCTAACAAATAAAACAAATTAAACATCTATTTTCAGTAGAGAGGAAATACAAAATAAGACTCCTAATTATCAAACATAGCAAAGCTATTTTTTTATTTGAACACCCACTAATTTCTCTTTAAAAGGGTATAAAAAATTAGAAAAACATTTAAAAGAAAGATAATGTAAACTTAAATGCACTTACTATATGGCTATCATTTGGTGCTGCTTATCCACCATCTCCCATAGCAACAACCATTTCTCTATAAGATGTGTCCCTACCTAAAATCATCCAACCCCACTTGCTTTGCCTGGTAATAAGGGTATTCAAAGCCCCTACCAAACTAACAATCGACAAAAGCTTCCCCACTTTTTTTATAGAGGGGATGAAAAAGGAGTACCTTTATATAGTCAACAAACAAGCATTGTATAAATCAAGAACTATAACAATTGCTACATAGAACAAAATCATCTCAAATAGCCATCTACATGTCAAGAAAACTAAGAAGGTAACCAACAAAAACATACTCAATGTAATCGCTCAAAGTAGGGTATGAGGAGGGTAGTGAAGGCTCAAGAAAATAATAGGAGAAAACTGGAATGTAACCATCATTTTATATTTCTAATCATATTTCAGTGTTCTGATCCAAAATGAAAATGCACTTATTCTGTGCAAATTTACAGTCAGGGTATTTCTATGAAAGCATATGGTTAATGCTCAAAAGATGGTGTCATCCAAAATGGCCGATATTTATGTCCTTCCTAGAGATCAAAAATAAAAATTAGACCAAAGAGCGCGAACCCTGTACTTTGAGGTCCAAGAAAATGTTTATCTTAGCATAATGTAACTCCAATAACATTCGCATGTCTCTCTCCCGGTTTGAGAGTGGCGTCTCTGTTGAGGTCAATTAGATGAGATCCTCTCTTTCCACAACAAGTTGAGTAATTTACTCAGCTGAGGAGTCATCGGCGTTCTTCTAAGAGAATGGATTGCAGAGGTGCAAGAAACTAGAAAACTTATTGAGACAGTCTGTTGAAATCAATTCGGCGACGTCCATTTGCCCAATGCCTATTACCGTTGTCTGGTCTCATATGAGCATTCTTAAGGCGAAGACCTTGGTTTGGGATCTTCTTTGGGATATCATGCAACTCCATAACCTGTATAGTCCGCTGCCTCTTGGCTGAAGGACAATTAAAATACATTCAAACGATTTAGTCAGACCTAACTGTCATGAATCAATGTATTTCAACGTTTTCATAAGGAAATCAAACACGTATATGTATCCGGTAAAATTGAAAGTATCCATAAAAGTTTAAAGAGGAGAAGAGGACCAACCATTTTCAACTTCTTGGTACCGTTCCTGGAGCTTTCTCTTGGTGGCCTCAAGTTTGACTTGAACTGCATCCTCATCTGAGCGTCTAAGTTTCTATAGGGTGAAATTATGCACAGTTAGAAAGGGATCGGAGCTTTACAGAATCACAAGATAACTACCTTTCAGATACTCACATTCTGTTGAGACGGCACAGGCCTCTTTTTAATTGTGCCTTTATCAGATTTCTGCTGGAAGTTCATCTCATTAATCTTCAGCTTATGCTCCGAGACTGGTTTTATTGGTCTTCCGGGACCAGAGTCACCTCCAGCTGGCTTATTTGGTTTGGCAACTGTTGTTTGTTTCTTGATTACAGCTTCCTGTTTCTTTTGTTGTTCATCCTTCCGCTCTTTTGGAGCAGCATTGAAGCAATTAACAGACTGCTTCTTCCATTCAGGAATGTTCTGGTTACACAGTGATGGCTTTTTTCCATTTCCGCGGTTCTCATTGAATTCCCCACTGTTTCGAGGATCTGAAATAAAATCCCCAATCAGAACAATATACTTTTATAAGTGGGGAATTCAAATAAAGAACCGAATAGCAAAGCTATATTGAAATAATATGGACACAAAATCTACTCACTTCCATCATCATCCATGCCATCAAAGAACTTCATTGTTCACAAACAACAAAGAGAAAATGAGTCAGTAGCCGTCCACAAAGCAAAATAATCAATTTTCTGTAATATAGGAAGCTGTTCATACTTGCGACAATTCAATAGAAGTGGTCTGAGCAGAAAAGAAAGCTAAGTCATCTAACGGTGGGGAAGGAAGTCCTTCCTCCTCTTGATCAACTACAGATGCTTTCTTGGACTCGGGGGTACTTTCGGTACCTTAAGATAGTAATAAATCGGTTCAAACTTCAGCTCAGAATTGCAAATGATAACATAAAAAGGGAGCAAGAGAAACTCTTAAACAATAACCTGCAAAGGCTGCAGTAGCATACACCCATTCATCTACCAAAACCTTCCAACCCCTGTGATCAATAAAACATGTCTAACTTAAAGCAACGCAATAGAAATAGGCGAGGTTCCCAAAGAGTAAATCAGCAAGTTGCTCGAATTGTAGGGGTAAGAAGCAAGGTCAGTCATATACTTCTGATAAATAAAAAGAGACTAACAAAGTGAGACACAAAATGTTGAAAAGCACTGAACGGATAAACCAATGACCATCATTACTATGCATTGACAATTAAGCTATGATGTACTCATCATTATGGTAAAGATTAGATAAATTAAAGAAAACTGTAAACAGCAAATAGTGACAAGCATTAAAAAGTAATAACAGCTCAAATCTACAATCGACAAAATCAAGCTGTTAGAGCCACCAATATAACAAGTTAGTTCGACTCGAAAACAAAAGTTCAAACCTTTGAGAAAATAAAAAAACCACATTACACCCCGTATCAGCCTACTGGAACCACGTTTGGATTAATATTTCAATAAGCTCACAGTTATTTTCAGCAATAAAGCAAGAGTTACTTACTCAATCAACGTCCGGGATAGATGCCGAATATCCTTTGAGTTGTGCTTTCTAAGAGAATTAACTGACTTTCCAATCTCTGTGGCCTGATACAGAAACAATCAATTATGCCCAGAAGAGAATGCAAGATGAGATTAAGAACCAAACACTGTAAACTAAAACAAATGGAGGATGAAATTCTGTAAGTGGCACAAAATCAAACCTTCAAGGTCTCCACAGACAAAGCCATTAGTTGTAGCCTTCTTAAGCACTCAAACAACTCTGCAGACTGTCAAAAAGAACAATAAATCAAAACCAGATTGTTAGAGAAAGCGCAAAACCACCAAGTGAAATTGCAATAGAGATAAAAGTTCAAAAGTAGTTTCATACATTTTATAAAACTAAAGAAAGCAACAGCCTTGTTCAACTAGATCAATAGAACAAAAAGGGCAAACAAAAGGAAATGAAAAGTAAAAAGGTCTCCCAACTGTCTCATGGAAACAACGCCTATCAGATTTCCAGTTATAGACACCAGTACAGAAAATAGAATCACCATAGAATTCACTATAATTATATGTCAGACAACACCAGAAAAAATTCAAAATCTAACAACATTTAAGCTCAATTATCAAGATTCTTCTTCCTAATCAACCCTACAAGAAAAGAAATTTCAAATTCCTCAAATTCAACCATAAAAGTCACCAATTATTCTATATCAAACAACACCAAAAGTTTTTTGAAATCTAACAAAATAAGCTCAATTATCAGGATTCTTCTTCTTGATCACCCCCAGAAGATCAAATTCATCAAATTCAACCATAAAACTCACAATTGTTACATGTCAAACAACACAAGAAGTGCTTACAAATCTAACAACATAAGCACAATTATCAAGATCCTTCTTCTTGATCTACCCCACAAGAACAGAAATTTCAAATTCAATTACAGAGAGTTCGAATACAGCAAAAAAAAAAAAAAAAACAGTTAAATACTTCAAAGCAACAGTACAGTTAAAAGTTTACGAAATAGAAATGAACCTCAGCTTGGCTGTTATCAATGATATCTTTGATCCTCATAACCTCTTCAAAAGTCTGCGTCTCTTCTTCAATCTCCTCTGTTAATGCCTCAGCTTCACCATAACTATAATTACTAACTTGATTCACATTCAACTCAACATCATCTTGATGATCTACTCTACTATTAGCTTTACTCTCTTTACTAACACCACCACTACCACTACCACCACCACCAACAACAAACTCATTCTTACTCTTCACTTTTCCATCAACATCATCATTACCAACAATTGGTAAAGCTAATTCAACTTTATCACAACCAAAACACATAGTGATTTTACATGTAAATAGCACTTCAGCTATTCTATCTCTTCTTAATTTGAACTCTTTTGGACAATCAATAGCTGCCACCATAACTGCGTACTCAATTATATCAAATATATCTGAATTTGATGTTCGAAAATAATCCCTCCATTTTTCAAGATTCCCACTACTCTTAGCCATTACTGAAAAATAATCAAACCCCAGATCAAAAATCAAATTTTTATCAATACCCAGATATCAAAATTCAATCTTTATCCGATTTTTATTAGACCCAGACCAAAAAAAAAAAATCCTAATCGGAAACAAGTTTTTTCAGCAATAGAACACTCTGATATTCCGATTAGTTAAGTTTCCCGATGATCGGAAACTGTATTATCAGTATGACCGGAGACTCAGTTCTGAGAAATGTAAGGGGCAATCTGATATAAATAAAAAAAATTGATGAAGATTTTTTTTTTTGGTGAGATAAGAAGAACAAAAAATATTCCCGGCAAATCAAATGGATAAATCTAGAGGAAATTATGCCGATTGAAAGAAAATTTTTCAGAGAAAAAAAAATATATATGTTAAAAGTATAGAAGAGATATTCTCTATCTATCTTTTTTATTTAAATTTATTTAATTCTCTCTCTCTCTCTCTCTCTCTCTCTCTCTCTCTCTCTCTCTCTCTCTCTCTGTGTGTTTCTTTGAAATTGCAAAAACAAGGTGCTGGTTCAAAGAGACTTGAAAGAGAGGAAGAAAAAAAACTGTTTTCTCTTTGTTGGGTTTAGGGAGAGAGAGTAGGGGTTGGGGGTGTTAGTGTTAGGGGGTGGAGAGGAGTAGGTGATCACCACATGAGGAAGGGGTTCAGTGGAAGAGTAAATTTTCTTCTTCGGACAAAATCCAAGGAGACAACTACAAACGTTACCATAAAATTTTATAAATGAAGTTTGAAAATAATATAAATTATATGAAAATTTAATTTTTATTTTTATGCAATAGAGGGCTTGTTTTGATAAATGCTCAATTAAAAATATAATTTGATAAAAAATTTAAAAGGAATAAAATGTAAGTAGAGTTGCATGTTTATAGGATGGAGATAATGTTTTGATAAATGCGCTGACTCAAAATATAATTCTATAAAAATTTAAAAGAAATAGAATATAAGCAAATTTTACTTATATTTTTGTAGGATGAAAATATTGTGTTTGATAAATATTTGATTTAAAAATATTATTTTATAATTAAAATTTGAACGGGATAGAATTTAAATAAATGTATGAAGATATTATTTTTGGTAGACTGTCGGCTTAAAAAAATGTTATGAATTTGAATTATAAGAAATAAATATGGTTTTTTATAGTTGAAATCTGAAAAGAATAGAAGATAAACAGATTTTACTTGTGTCGTTGTGGAATGAAGATATTAGTTTTTATAAATCCCCGACTTAAAAAGTATATGACATTGAAATGTAAAAATTAAAGATAACAATAATTAGAAATATACAAAGCAAAATAAAAGTAATAAATAATAGTGACATATATAGAAAATCTCTTTGCTTTGAAGTTGTTTTTCTTTTCTGTTTTTATTAAAGGAGATAGTTGAAGAGATTGCTATTTAGTGATTATGTGATCTTCAATATCATTTTTATTGTTGTATATTAGTTATCATTTATTAAAAAGTAATTATTTTATTTAGAGATATTTATTTAACCAAATCAAACTGTAAATTAAAACAAATCAATATTTGATTTTTTCAAAAAAGACGCTAGTTTATTCGATGTTGACATAGTATCTCTTTGATTCTCGAGTCATGCTAAAATAAATAAACAAAAACTCTATTGATCCATGGAGTGGGAAAACTATGTTTGTTATCCTTCATTTAGCTTAAATCTACTCTCTATTTACATTATGTTTACTTTCTTTGTTTGTCTCGTCGCATCCCTACTATTAAATTAAAATTATCTTATAATACGTTTTTTTGTATTTTTTATAATTTATATATTTTATGAAATTCCTATTTAATTAGAAAAAGAAAAAAATAAATATATATTAAAAATTGATCATTAAAATTTCTAAATCACGAAATGAATAACGTTATTATTTCTCTACAGTATTGTCACAATTCTTTTTTCACTTAAATTTTCTCCTATTGTCTCATACCAGCTTCTATGTAGCTCAGTTG
>JBDJHY010000002.1:12943645-12953769 GCA_039654485.1 Withania somnifera
TTTGACATTACCGTTGGTAATGTGGGCCTACTCTCTTCAGGCCCAATTTAGTTTAGTTGGGCCAGAGTGTCCTTTTAGTTGCATTTCTACAGCACTTCTACGGCACTTCTACAACGTGCAAAAGATTTCTTTTGTTCTCCTCTTTTACAAAGATAATCAGATCAGATTGCACAACTTGCTCCTTTTTCTTCTTCTTCTTCTTAAATGAAGAAACGGTAAAAAGTCTTTTACAAAAGTGAAGAAAGCCAGTGTTTTTTTTATTTTGTTATTACTGTTGAGTCTTCAATTTTAATTTGGTTGTTTTTAATATTTGTATTTTCAATACCTTTTTTTTTCCTCTTTAGTATTTTTATTATAACTTTTTACTTTTATATTTCCTTCAAACACTCTAAAAAATGATTGATATTCTTGAGTCGACACTATAATATACAGATAGATGATCGTCATCTCACTTATACGTATATCCTCACATTTTCCTTTACTCTCAATTATAGGAAATTATTACATAAACACATATACATTGCGTAAAAGAGACATTGAAAACCCTGAATCAGATGCAGTTGCACCAGTAGCTGAGCCAAAATAGCCCCAACCCTAAATGACTCCTCGAAACATGCACGGAAATCAATGAACACAAAAAAAAAACATGCTACCCAATTAACACGTCATTCTAAAGGAGATAAAACAAAACATATATTTCATAAAATCTATCAAAAATAATTTATCTAACTCCAAAATGATTGATAAGGTACAATTTGAGTGCACTCATTCTTCCCAAACCCAAATCCCATTGGTGAGAATGTATTAAGCATGTAATGTCTTTCATTTGCTAGAAAATTGGCACACTAATTTGCCTCCCACCAAAGGTGTTTAATCGTGATATTATTGGCCTTCAATAAGTCTCTAATAATATATAGTACATATAGTTTTCATGGATAGGCTTGATAGTAACTAAGGAATATGGTTCCAATTCTACTACTTCATAATCCATTCAATTTGTGACATTTATAAATTATTGAAGTCATAAAATGATGAGAGACTTATAGGTGTAGCACAGAAATAGGTTTCAATAACTTAACATTAATTCATCTTTCAGAATTTTCTCAAGTGACGTCAGGGATGGAGCCACCTATCATGAAGAATGATTATGTACTCACCTTTTATCAAAAAATTATATTATGTATGGAGATTAAACATTAGCTATTATGAGTGTTCATTTAATTTTGCTTACTCTTAACACAAATAAAAAAAAAATTTACATACTCTTCTTCAAGTTCCTGACTCTAGCAGTGCGTGATGTTATACATAACCTATATCGTATGTATCATAACAGATCTAAACGATTTACATAAAAAGATTATAAATCAATGAAGATAAAAGAAAATCTTTCGGTATTTAAGCAAAAAATATATCAAAACCTAGAAAGCACGATTTTAATTTATTTTGTTTTGTTTGGTTTTTATATTTAACAAACCGATCAGTATATGATTTGGGTTTGTTTTAATTACATATATTCTACTGATTTGTTGAAGCTTTTACTTAATTTTTCCACAAAAACAGAAAATATAATCCGTTTGTTAATTAAGCCTGGGACTTGAAAAGTTCAAAAACAATATCATAATTTATAGCAAAACCAATTAATAATATTTTATAAGTAATATATAGGGCCTGTTTGAGAGTTACTCCTGTGATAGCTTTATTAGGCGGCAAGTCTTTATTAATGCTTTAAAAAAATAAATAGCATTTCTTTATATTTTTAAATCAAGTACACGAACAAAAATACGAAATTTGTCGTTAGTCTGTTGCTAAATAATAAATTTTTGATAATCCATCACTAATGCATTACTACAAAATTTGTTCATTACTAGTTTTTTATAATGACACTATTTTTTTTGTGATATGTTTAAAAAAATGACACTTTATATTAAAAAATATTTTACTTTTGCATTTTTCATTTTGCCTTAGTAACATATATTTAGTCATAAAAAATAACATGACATTTAAAACAGTTTCAAAATCTTTTTTATATTTGTTTAAACTATATACGTTGAAAAATACAACCCCATAAATTAAAATAGAAAGAATATCAAGAATCGGGGAGAGATCTAGTAAGAGAAGAGGAGGCACAATTGAATTCTTTTTGTTAAAAAATTATAATATATGTATAAAAATTATTAAATTCCTTTAATATATGTTAGACATGTCATGGCTCATATCGAAGATGAGCGGGAGCTGAGCGGAGTGATAACATATGTCCATTGTGGGGAGGTGGGTCCTAGTATGGGCCAACGCTAAGTGGGTTTTGGATGGTATGGTACAGGTTATTTTTGGTAAAAGTGTACCTAGGGTTACATATATATCATGTATTTGTAACCTAAAACAGACAATAATCTAATCATAGCTGCTCAGCTTCGGAGAACGTAGGCAAACTGCCGAATCTCGTTAAACCTTATGTTTTTTATTCTTTTCTTTACTTTTCTTCCCCAAATCATGTATTTATTAGCCTGTTACATCAACAATATAGGAGAAAGTTATAATATAGCTTTAAGGGAGTTTGAAAAGAGTTTTTTAGATCACACGTTTAAATCTTAATTTTCAATTATGACATTTTAGTTTTTCTTTTTTCTTTTTGAATCGTCAATTATGAATCATGATTTACTTTTGATTTTTTTTTATAACACCTCCTATCTAGTTGGTTTCCCAAACTCAAGATGTCTATCCCAAAACAAACTTACTTGAAAGAATAAATTTCTCATTATTAATATCTATATGTTTGTGTTTCTGTTGAACAAGAAAACTACTAAGAAATGACTAACAAGCATCCCATTGAAAGCTAAAAGACATATTTTATACTTCCTCAAAATAGAATAGTTTGAAAAAGTAAGTAAAACTAATAAAAGGTCAACAAAGATAGGCATTTTAAAAATGGGTCCATGAATGATAAGATAGATTTGTTATAGCACTATATAATATATTCATTTTTTTTTTAATTTGTTAGCATGTAGAGGAAAGTAAATAGAAAGGTACTTAGATTGATAAGTATTATTGGAGGATTTTGCAGGGAAGTTAGGGAAGAAAAGAATAAAATGATCATGGGGTCGGGGAGAGAGGGTGTTTATTTAATATTGACGTTAAAATTTGATTAAATTTAATTTCACATTAGAAAGTTTTTCGCAATGGGATGAAGCATCACTAACAAAAAAATTATATTCAAAACTCTCGATAAAATACGATTATGAAATGAATACTTTTCGCTCTACGATAACCGGTTTGTTCTTTCTCAAAGAACATACTACTAAAATTATTTTGTGGATTTTCAGAGTTAAAAAATGAAGCATATAGTCGCTACTTATGATTTATGAAGTAGTTGTCTTTAGTATATTCTGCTGATATTAGATTTTTAAGAAATGAATTTATCATGAAATGTAAGAAATTTAAACTTGTACTAAATAACTCTTTTATGAAGATAATTTTTAAATACGCTTGAATTTTAATTTAAATTATTTTCTTAGAAATACTTTCTTTACTGTATTACTAATTTACAAGGAATTAACCTATATAGTCATCTACCTAAATGCTTCAACTATAAATAGCCCATGGATCTTAGATATATGTACAATTTCGTATATATTTATCATGAGTAATCGGTAAAGTTGTTGTCGTGTTATCAAAAGGTCAGGGGTTCAAGTCAGAAAAACAATATCTAGCATAATTGAAAGGTAAGGTTGCATACAATAAACCCTTCTGTACTTTTAAATAATTATATATTGCTAGTATATGTTTTCCTTTGTTTTCATTAATGTCTCCCTTTGCTTATTAGAGTGGGATTTAACACTTAACATCCTTCCTCACCATTTACCAGCTCCACCTAAATAGTCATACAACAAATTTAATCACCAAAATAAATGTGTTTCATAATAATATACCACTTATTAATATTTGTGAAAAGATGAGGTGTTGAGATGACAGTGGCTTTTTAAAGGCAATAACTGGGATCCACTTTGGCTTTTTTTAAATTATAAATCACAACTTTCCGTTGAAAAAAATATATTGTTTTCTACTACTTTGAATGCTTAGTTAAGTGCTTAGTGCTAAAGCAAGTTTTATGATAATTTCTAAAGAGACGTGTAAAATCTTCTAAAATTTGAACAACCAAATGTTTCACATCCACTAAACTCTCTCTTTAAAAGGTTATGTGAAAACATTAAGAGAAAGATGATGTGTAACTTAAAATGCACTTATTATATGTCAATATCATTTGGTGTTGCTTATCCACCATCTCCCAGAGCAACAACCATTTCTCTTACAAACAAAATGTGTCCCTACCTAAGATCATCCAACCCCACTTGCTTTACCTTGTAATAGGGGAATTCAAAGCCCCTACCAAACTAACAATCAACAAAACCTTTCACACTTTTATTAGAGGGGAAGAAAAAGGAGTACCTTTACACAAATCCTTATCCAAAACCAATAGAGTCAACAAACAAAAGCTTGGCATAAACCAAAATAAAAACAATTGCTACATACAACAAAATCTTCTCAGATAGCCATGTAATTGTCAAGAAAACTAGAACGTAACCAACAACAACATCCTAGGTGTAATTTCACAAGTAGGGTCTGAGGAGGATAGTTTGTACATAGAGTCACAGACCTTACTTCTACCTTGAAAGATAGAGAGGTTGTTTCCGATAGATCCTCGGCTTAAGAAAATAATAGGAGAAAACCATAATGTAACCATCAATTTATATTTCTAATCATATTTCAATGTTCTTATCCAAAACACTTTTTGTGCAAATTTACAGTAAGGGAGTATCTATGAAAGCATATGGTTACAGCTCAAAAGATGGTCATCCAAAACGGCTGATGTTATGTCCTTCCTAGAGATCAAAAAAAAAAAATTAGACCAAAGAGCGCAAACCTTGTACTGGGAGGTTCAAGAAATGTTTATCTAAGCAAATGTAACTCTGTTTAGGCAGGTCAATTTTATGAGATCCTCTCTTTCCACAGCAAGTTGAGTGATTTACTCAGCTGAGGAGTCATCGGCGTTCTTCTAAGAGAATGGGTTGTAGAGGTGCAAGAAACTAGAGAACTTATTGAGACTGTTGAAATCAATTCAGCGACGTCCATTTGCCCAATGCCTATTACTGTTGCCTGGTTTCATATGAGCATTCTTAAGGCCAAGACCTTGGTTTGGGATCTTCTTGGGGATATCATGTAACTCCATAACCTGTATTGTCCGCTGCCTCTTGGCTGAAGGACAATTATAAAATACATTCAGATCGAAAATCAGACCTTAACAGTCATGAACCAATTTATTTCATAAGGAAACCAAACATGAATTATATCTGTATAAAATTGGAAGTATCCATAAAAGTCTAAAGAGGAGTAGAGGACCAACCGTTTTCAACTTCTTGGTAACGTTCCTGGAGCTTTCTCTTTGTCGCCTCAAGTTTGACTTGAACTGCATCCTCATCTGAGCGTCTAAGTTTCTATACGGTGAAATTATGCACAGTTAGATAGTAATCGGAGCCTTACATGGATCACAAGATAACTTCCTTTCAGATCCTTACATTCTGTTGAGACAGCACAGGCTTCTTTTGAATTGTGCCTCTATCAGAAATCTGCTGGAAGTTCATCTCGTTAATCTTGAGCTTCTGCTCCAAGACTGGTTTTATCAGTCTTCCGGGGCCAGAGTCACCTCCGGATGGCTTATTTATTTTGGGAACTGTTTGTTTCTTGATTACAGCTTCTTGTTTATTATGTTGTTCATCCTTCCGCTCTTTTGGAGCAGCGTTAAAGCAATCAACAGACTGCTTCTTCCGTACAGGAATGTTCTGGTTACTAAGTGATGGCTTTCCGCCATTTCCACGGTTCCCATTCAATTCCCCACTGTTTCGAGGATCTGAAATAAAATCCCCAATTAGAACCAATATACTTCTATTACTGGGGAATTCGAATAAAGAACCGAAGAGCAAACTATATCAAAAGAATATGGACACAAATTCTACTCACTTCCATCATCATCCATGCCATCAAAGAACTTCATTGTTCACAAACAACAAAGAAAAAATAAGTCAGTGGCCGTCCACGAAGCAAAAGGATCAACTTTCTAGAAGAGAGGAAGCTGTTCATACTTGTGATAACTCAACTGAAGTGGTCTGAGCAGAAAAGAAAGCCAAGTCATCTAATGGTGGGGAAGGAAGTCCTTCCTCCTCTTCATCAACTACAGATGCTTTCTTGGACTCGGGAGTGCTTTCGGTACCTTTATGAAAGTAATAAATCGGTTCAAACTTCAGCTCAAAATTACAAATGATAACATAAGGAATAGTTTCTTTTTCCTGAAAATTGAAAAGGGAGCAAGAGATGCTCTTAAACAATAACCTGCAAAGGCTGCAGCAGCATTCACCCATTCATCAACCAAGACCTTCCAATCCCTGTGATCAATAAAAATGTGATCAGCAATAAGCTACAAACATGTCTAACTTAAAGCAATAATAGGCGAGGTTGCCGAACAGTAAATCAGCAAGTTGCTCGAATTGCAGGGGTAAGGAGCAAGGTCAGTCATATACTTCTGATAAATAAAAAGGGACTACCAAAGTGAGTCTCAAAATTTTGCAAAGCACTGAATGAAAAAACCAATGACCATCACTACTATGCATTGATAATTAAGCCACGACGTACTCATCATTATGGTAAAGATTAGATAAATTAACTGTAAACAACAAAATCCTGACAAGCGTTAAAAAGTAATAATAGCTCTAACTAGAATCGACAAATCAAGCTGTCAGAGCCACCAATATGACAAGTTAGTTCGACTCGAAGAAAAAAATTCAAACCTTTGCAAAAATAACAAAATCACATTAAAGATACCCCATATCAGACTACTGGAACCACGTTGCAGATTAATATTTTGATGATCTCACAGTTATTTTCAGCAATAAAGCAAGAGTTACTTACTCAATCAATGTCCGTGATAGATGCCGAATATCCTTTGAGTTGTGCTTTCTGAGAGAATTAACTGACTTTCCAATCTCTGTGGCCTGATATAGAAACAATCAATTATGCCCAAAAGAAATGCAAAATGAGATTAAGAACTAAAAACTGTAAAACCGAAACAAATGGAGGATGAAATTCTGGAAGTGGCAACAGATCAAACCTTCAAGATCTCCACAGACAAAGCCATTAGTTGGAGCCTTCTTAAGCACTCAAATAACTCTGCAGACTGTCGAAAAGAACAATAAATCAAAACCAGATTATTAGAGAAAGCCCAAAACTACAAAGCAAGTGAAATTGCAAAGTTCAAAAGTAGTTTCCTACATTTTATAAAGCTAAAGAAAGCAACAGCCTTGTTCAACTAGATCAATAGAACAAAAAGACGAAAAAGGGAAATGAAAAGCATAGAGGTTTCCCAACTGTGTCATGGAAACACCTCCAATCAGATTTCCAGTTATAGACACTAGTACAGAAAATAGAATCACCATAAAATCACAATTGTTATATGTCAGACAACAGCAGAAATTTTCAGAATCTAACAACATTTAAGCTCAATTATCAAGATTCTTCTTCCTGATCAACCCCACAAGAAAAGAAATTTCAAATTCCTCAAATTCAACCATAAAAGTCACCATTTTTATATGTCAAACAACACCAGAAGCTCTTAAAAATCTAATAACATAAGCTCAATTATCAAGATTCTTCTTCTTGATCAGCCTCACAAGAACATAAATGTCAAATTCATATAGACAAGATTCCATTTGTTGACTTAAAACAAATCCAAATAGAGCAAAATACTTCAAATCAACAGTATAGTTAAAAGTTAATAGAAACGAACCTCAGCTTGGCTGTTATCAATGATATCTTTGATACTCATAACCTCCTCAAAAGTCTGTGTCTGTTCCTCAATCTCCTCAGTTAATGCCTCAGCTTCACCATAACTATAATTGCTAACTTGATTCACATTCAACTCAACATCATGATGATCTACACTACTATTAGCTTTACTCTCTTTACTAACACCAGCAGCACCACCACCACCAAACTCATTCTTACCTTTCATTTTTCCATCAACATCATCATTACCAATAATTGGTAAAGCTAATTCAACTTTATCACAACCAAAACACATAGTGAGTTTACATGTAAAAAGCATTTCAGCAATTTTATCTCTTCTTAATTTGAACTCTTTTGGACAATCAACAGCTGCCACCATAACTGCATACTCAATTATATCAAATATATCTGAATTTGCTCTTCCAAAATAGTCTCTCCATTTTTCAAGACTCCCACTACTCTTTGCCATAACTGTTAAAAATTAAAAATAAAAAAAATCAACCCCAGATCGAAAAATCAAATCTTTATCAATACCCACTTATCAAAATTCAATCTTTATCCGATTTTGATTATACCCACAAAATAAAATTTGATTCTTGATACAAAATTCTAATTTTTTTTCAGCAATAAAACCTCCGGTTTTCCTATTAGTCAATATTATCAGTAATTTTTGGTGAGATAAAAGAAAAGAAAATATTCGCGGCAAATCAAATGAATAAATCTAGAGAAAATTATGCCGATTGAAAGAAATATTTTCAGAGAAAAAATAATATATGTTAAAAGTATAAGAGATATTCTCTCTCTATATATTTTTTTTTTCTACCTTAAGTTTTTATTGATTTATTTAATTATATTTTCTCTCTCTCTTTCTTTGAAAATGCAAACACAAGGTGCTGGTTCAAAGAGACTTGAAAGAGAGGAAGAAAATGTATTGTTTTCCCTTCTGTTGGGTTTGTAGGGGTTGGTCGTTGGGTTGGGGTGGGCGTAGGTGATCACCACATAAGGAGGGGTTCAGAGAAGAGTCAATTTTCTTCCATGGAGATAACTATTAATACATTTAGATATAATTTTATAAATAAAGTTTGAAAAAAATATATATGCTTATTTTATCTGTTTTATATAGGAGGGATATGTTGTTTCTCATAAATGCATGACTAAAAAATATAACTTTTTATAAATGAAATTTAAAAGAAATAGAATTAAAAAAATTTTACTTGTATTTTTGTAGGATGAGGATATGGTTTCTTATAGAATTTCTAATTCAAAGAAAATGTTAGGAATTTAATAATATCAGTATATTTTTATAAAATAGGGTCTGAAAAAAATAAAGTGTACGCAGTTTATATCATTACTTCAGATATAGATAAAAAAATTATTTCCGATAGATCCAGGCATGAAATAAAAACAATTCAAAAAAAAAAACATAACATAATATCAACAAATAGGCAATAACAAAATAATGTTATCAATTTAAATTGTAAAATATAAATATATATTTTTTGATAGGTGAAATCTGAAAGAAATAGAAAATAAGTAATTATTACTTGTATTGTTGTTGGATGGAAATATTTTTTTTATAAACTCTTGACTTTACAAAAAAGTTATGAAATTGAATTATAAAAGTTAAATATAATAATCAATAGCAAGATACAAAATAGGTAAAATGATAAATAATAGTGGCATATATACAAAATAAATAAAAGAAAAATCTCAAGGAGGTGATTTTTCTCTTTGCTTTGAAGTTGCTTTTCTTTTTCTTTTTAAGGAGAGAAGTTGAAGACATTGTTATTAGTGATGATGTGATTTTTGTTATCTAGTGTAATAATCTTTTGTTAAAATTTATGTGATTTAATTTAATTAAATATTTAATAATTAAAATATGTTTGATAAGTTGAACTTACGTCACATTGAAAAATAAATGAAAATCTTTGATAAATTGTATATTATATGAAATTCAAACTTCAATTATGAAATTGTTGGTATTTGATACTATTATTCATTTGGAATTTCCTTATTTTTTTTACTTAAAATAGAAAAAGAAAAAACATATATATATATATCAGAAAATTGCTCATTGAATTTCTTAACTGCGAAATGAATAATGTCATTATTTGTCTAGAGTATTGTCACAATTTTTTTCTCACTTAGAGTGTGGTTGGTAGGTAGGAATTTTTCATAAATAATATTTTAAAAATATTTTCTTGAAATATAACTTATTTTTTACTGTTTCGTAAGTAACTGAGAAAACATTATTTCAAAAGTAATTTATATGTTATTTAGCAAAATATTATCAA
>JBDJHY010000002.1:12974576-12995402 GCA_039654485.1 Withania somnifera
GTGGAAGACAAGATGCGGTAAGTAATGTTGAGATGGTTCAGGAATGTGAATAGGAGGGACTCAGATGGTCCAGTGCGCACTGTGAGAGGTTGTCGCTGGGTGGTTTTAAGCGATGTAGAGGTAGACCGAAGCAGTATTGGAAGGAGGTGATTACACATGACATAAAAATGTTAGAGCTACATGACCCAGGATAGGAAGTTGTGGAAGACGCGAATTAGGGTGGTAGGTTAAGAGGAAGGAACGAGCTTTTGCTGGCAAGGGGTGTGTTTTATTATATTTTGATTGATTGTTGTGTTATTTTTGCGTGATATTGTTTTTGCTATTTGTTGTCATTTCGGATACTTTATATTGTTTATTGTTAACTTAGACTGTAGTTTTTTCATGAGCCGAGGGTTCTTCAGAAACAGCCTCTCTACTTCATCTCTAAGGTAGTGGTATAGACTGCATACACCTTACTCTCTCCAGATCCTCCTTGGTGGGATTTACTGGATATGTTGTAGTTGTACATTTATCGATGAAAATAGCATAAATTATAGTTAAAAATAAAAAGAATAAATATTCAAACTGAGGCGCTGATATCTCACACCTTTTTAAAGAGATTCAAGTTCAGTGTGCTATAATTTTTACCGTTCCAGTAGTATAACTCTTGACTTGTTCCTAAGCATTAAAGAGATTGTTTTTTGTTGCTTTGGTGAGTTTTTTAGTCTTTGGTTATTACTTTGATTGTTGTCAGTGAAAATACCATATATTACAGTTTAAAAATAAAATGAACAAAAAAAAACTCATATTCAAGGTTGAGCAAGGGATATTTGGCACTCTTTAAGGAGATTTAAACCTACTGCGGTGTATTATCTTTACCGATCCAACATTATAGCTCTTGACTTGTTTCTTGACCACAAGGGTGGAGCCACCTTTGACTGCACATCCTTAGCTATTATGTGTGTACACTTAATTTCACACTCTTAAAACAACTGAGGAGAAAATTTGCACAACCTTAGCCGAAATGAGCATGAAAAAGATTGTTTTTGTTGCTTTGATGATTCATTTTGAGTCTTTGATTATTACCTTTTATGTCTGTTCTTGAGGGGTTCTTTGATTACTAATCCTGATCATCAAAAAATACTTGCTCCAATGTTTATCCATTAAAGTAGATCTGAATGTAGTAGTAATGATTGTCTAATAATGTGAATTTGACATGTCATTTATTTCAAAGATTTCACCTTTCTCAGTTGACATTGATGGAAAATTTATTACTATTTCGCAGACCTTTTGGCATATTCTATATACAAATGCAACTTTCTATTTATTGACGAACTCAGTTATCTTGCAATTACTAATCAAAAGACTTTGCAGCATTTGTTAATATGAGGCAGTTCCTGGGGCACTAAAGCGGAAGAATATGGCAGGAGCACAAGGGAGAAACCGCAAGGTGCTTGGTGATATTGGGAATATGGTAACTGTACGTGGTGGGGTTGAGGGGGGAAAGCCGCTTCCTTAGGTATCTCGCTCCATGATGAGGAGCTTTTGTGCACAATTGCTTGCTAATGCACAAGCAGCAGCTCAAAACCAAAAGGTTTATGACTTAAAAAGTCTCAGTTTTTCTTAGTATTTTCAAACTTATTGAATGTTATACTAATAAAATGGTTATTGGTTTTTAACTACTTTGCAGAAATCTTTGGCTGTTAACGCGGATGGACCGATTGTTGCTAATGGAACTTTACCAGTTAAAGCTGCAGCAGCAACAAAACCAGATCAGAAGAAAGCAGCCACTGTAAAACCAAAGCCTGAGGTGAGTGAAATTGGTCCTGATACTGTTGAACAAGTGAAGGAAAAGAAGCAAAAGAAGAAGCCTGGTGATGCCTCTTCAATGAAGAAAGCAGCAACTCTTCAACTCTCACTGCTAGGAGTAAGGGGCATTCAATCATATTGTCATGTTTTTGTTATTTAGGGAAGTTTACATAGCCGGTCGAATATATATTAGAATTATACATGTATTATTCATTTTGGCTTAAGCCGTCGGGCGGGAGTCCGATTTTTCTTCTGTTTGTGAAGGCTGCCTGTGGTCTAAGTCAAAAGCCAAAGGTCCAGATTGTGGACATTGATGCTGGAGATGTGAATAATGAGTTAGCAGTGCTGGAATATGTTGAGGATATTTACACTTTTTACAAGATAGCTGAGGTACCTACCTGATACTTTTTTATTTACAGTTTCTTTTTTACTTATTCAAAATCTTGATAATACGACTAACTATGGTTACTATATTTTCTTTATTCTATTACAGCAGAATTCATGACCATATGGATTCACAGCCTGAGATAAATGAAAGGATGAGAGCTATTCTGATTGGCTGGTTGGTTGAAGTACATCACAAATTTGAGCTAAATCAAGAGACTCTTTACCTCACCATCAATAGCGTTGATCGCTACCTTGCTGCAACGTTTACATCAAGGAGGGAATTGCAGTAAGTTGGCATGAGTGCCATACTCATTGCCTCCAAATATGAAGAAATTTGGGCACCTGAGGTACACAACACTACACATTCTGTCACACTACTAATAAGTCCAAAAGTCCAATTATGCAAAGTTACAACAAATCAAATTTCATGTACTTTTTTAGGTGAATGACTTTGTGTGCATCTCAGACAGAGCTTACACTCATGAGCAGGTTCTTGGAATGGAAAAAAGGTTTCTTGGACAATTGGAGTGGTACTTAACGGCACCAACGGCTTATGTGTTTCTCGTTCGATTTTTCAAAGCTTCTATTTCCGATGCACTTACTGTCTTGAATTCTTGCAATGTGACCTCAACGGAGAACGTGGTCTACTTCCTGGCTGAATCAGGAGTGATGAATTATGCAAACGAACATCTACTGCTCATCAAGATTGCTGCCTCAGCAGTCTATGCTACTCGACACGTGTTGCATTGCACTCCTTTTTGGAATGATACACTGAAATTACATAGTGGTTTCTCAGAGTCTCAGCTACAAGGTTGTGCTAAATTGCTGGTTCGCTATCATATGGAGGCACCAGATCATAAGCTAAAGGTGATTTACAAGAAGTATTCAAGTTCTGTTAAGAGCTGTTGTTGCATTGATTCCTCCCGCCATTTCCCTGTTGGCTCTCTACATGAATAAAGAGGGTTTAGTTAGGTTCTACTTCTTTTTCTTTGTTATTTCTTTTCAACATTGAGATTTTTGTATGTTATCTGCCGACCAAAAGGAAGGAATAATTTCAATTCCGTTGTGATAGATTAGTTTAATCAATAAGAGAGCAATGTTAAAGTTATCTTCTGATGGATCTTATCAATTTAGTGAAATGCATATTACATTTTCCGCATGCTTGATTTTTGGTTCTGTAGAAATTATAGGCCTTTCGCTAATTTCCTGCAATTTCGGGTGCATCTGAAGATTAGTTAGATACTACATCTCGAATTAGTTATGCGATAAAATTTCAAATTTTATTCTAAGATTATTTTTTTCCTATCCCACTAAAGGCAGTTCCCCTTAAATAAGTTCTTATACGGAGCAAATTCGAATTAGTGGAGGCCTCAAAATGCAAAAAAAAAAAATTAAAAAAATTAAAAATTCTTGTGAGCCAAAAAAGAACAGAATCTAGCTTACCTTGTGCCTTATTCAAGTAGCCACCTGATACACACGCAGTATGGATTTTGTGGGATTAGTTTATATTATCATAGAGATGCCAGCATGTTCATATTTATACAGTATAAATTTTGGTGATAAGCACAAAGAACCTCATATTCCAAACAACACAAAAACTGCAACAACACCAGCTTCTCATCCCAAAAGCCCCCAAAATTCCACAAAATCCGTAAGAAAGAATCAAGACCAGTTAACCATAACAAAAAGCTGAACAGAAAAAACCAAAATCCACCTCGAACACCCCCCCACTTCCTAGGCAAAATACAAGCATAAATCAACGTCATTGTAAATTTACAAAGTAAACCTCATTTGTCTAGGAGAAAGGGAGATAGGAAAGAGACCATAAAAGACAAATACCCCATATCTTTGAACTTAAAAAAATCTAATCTTTCAAGAGTTTTTACACTCTACACAATCCCACATTTCAAAAAATGCTCCTTTTCTTTATTTTTAAATATTTATTTTTATTGTTCTATTAATCCATCAATCTCAATTTCCAAGTAGCGGAGAAATTGACCCTGAAAAAAAAATAATCTAGTCTTTGAAGTCTTTTACGCTGTCTATCACAACCCCATTTTTTTAAAAGTTCACTCCTTTTTCCTTGTTCTACCTTTGGTCTTCAGTTCATTTTTGACAATTTGTCCATCAATTTGAATTTCCAAGAACCAAATAATTACCCCAGAAAAAAAAAAAACTTTAGTTCCATCTCGAAAAGATTACAAATTTCCAAGAAAATTTGCAACCCATCTCAGAAAAATCTGATCTTTTTCTTGTTTTATCTTTGTTACTTATTAGCTTAATTGTCAATTCTTCCATCAATCTTGAAGTACCAAAATTAAAGAATTGCTCCCTTGGTGGCTCTAATACATAACCTTAACGTTGGACGTGAGAGGTGCTAACTATCTGAGCTAACCCCTCTTGTCTAACCAGGTGGTAGGAAATCCAAGACTTTGTTTGGAAAATGATGGAAGAAGATTCCAATTGGTTTGCTAAATGGGAAGAAGAATTGCCTTCTCCAAAGGAGTTAATACCTTTATCCCAAACCTTAATTTCTCCTAAACTAGCCATAGCTTTTGATATTCAAACTCCTAAACCTCACCAACACCAGCAGACTCCTCCACCTGCACCTATATCACCACTAGTTCATACTCCTTCATCGGCCGAGTTCGACTTGGCTGAATTAGGTGGCAATGCAGGTTCATCAGGGGGTTGTGATGAACCTGCCCGCACCCAAAAAAGGGCTAGACTTGTGTGGACTCCACAGCTACACAAGAGGTTTGTGGATGCAGTTGCACAATTGGGGATCAAGAATGCTGTCCCCAAGACCATAATGCAGTTGATGAGTGTTGATGGCCTAACTCGTGAGAATGTTGCTAGTCATTTGCAAAAATATAGGCTTTATTTGAAACGTATGCAGGGTCTTTCTAATAGTGGCAATGTGTCCGGGGCAGGAGTGGATGCTGCAACAGATCATTTGTTTGCGAGTTCACCCGTGCCTGCACATTTTTTGCATCCAGGGAAGGGAGGTTCTGAGAATTATATGCCATTTGTGCCAATGACTGCAGTTGCTGGACATGCTCCACAACTTCACCAGCAGTATAGGCATTTGGGATCACCACCAAACGGGCAATTTGAGGTTCCATTTTTGTCTCAGCAGTCACAGCAGCAGGTTCAGAGAACGGGGACATTAGTGCATAGCAGTACGCCTGCATTACCTTCTTATGTAGAGGAGCTGGAATCAGCTACAGCTGCTAATGGGAGGAAGGTTCTTACTTTGTTTCCAACTGGGATAAATGATGTCCATGGTCTTTGATTTAGTCTTTAGAATAATACTTGAAGTCTTTGATGGTGTTTCTGTTTTTAGTATCTCTCTGTAGACTCATTTGTATTGCTCCTTATAAATATCTGAATCCACTTACCTGTCCATTACTGTCTCCAGTATGCCAGTTGTGTTTTCAAGAATTAGGATTTGGTGCATACTGCATAGAGTCATCAGTGCTGAAATTCGTTCACTTAGATGAACTTCAACAAATGTAATTATGTTATGGTTACTGCTTAGGTTTGTGTTTCTCTTGTCAGCCTCCGTGTAGCAGTCGTTAACCCCTATTAACTAGAGTAACGAATAATTACCAAGATGTCAATTTGCAAGCATTGATGTTGTTATCTACCTCAGAGTCAGCAGCAACAACATTCACTGTCTCATGGTCAATATGGTTCTCTAAAACTGATCCGTTCCGTGGTTGCACAAGAAGTGCTTGACTTTCCTAAAATTCTGTTTTCTTGTTGAGGTAAGCTGTTGTCCATGAAGACATCGTGACAGCAATCACAGATAAAGCTAGGTCGTTTAGATGAATATCAATTACTTGACAGTAACATGATCACACAACTACGTTCATTGGCTATGTTCATGAGCTTCTACATAAGAATTTTGTTCTTTTGTCTCCTGGTTTGGTGTCATGTAGAGCTAAGTCCAGCTTGTTGTAGATTATGTGGTCTCATTGCATACATGAACACTTTGTTGTGAATCTCCCCGGAGAGAACAAACATTCTGGTGATAATGTTACTCTTTTTTTTCATGTCTCATGACCAGAGTTGATTTCTAGCTGCATTTTCTTGAATTAGATTACTCCTTTCGCCTTATCGCCTTTTCCTATTACTCATCAGATCATGTTGCTTCCTTAGTAAGCATTCTGAAACTTGTCGCTCAAAATGACATTGTTTGAACTACTAAGAATTACATTACTACTTAGATTATCTGTTATTACTAGGTACTAGGTGGAACTTGGATCAAATTTTTGCCACCAAATTGAAGACTATAGGTATCTAATTTTATGTGCTCGAAGATCCTTTCAATTGTTCGAGATACTAAAGCTAGTTTTTCAATGATATTATTGCAGACAAACGGCATAAGTTATAAGGGTATATAGCCTATTAACTTTGAATTTATTTTTCTCTTTTTCAGTTGCTTCTATCTTCCATTATGTGTGTAAATTTTCAGAATGCTGCTTCTATTCCTTTGATCTATGTCTGATCAGCAGTGATTCATATTCTAGCTAGTATCAAACAATGAAGAGACTCCTTTTTTTTTTTTTTTTTCTCATTTGGTGTCCGATACCTTTTTGTGATTCGATCAGTTGTGAAGACTGGATTTTCACCAAGCGATTTCATTGTCTGCTATATCCATAAAAAAGACAGATCTTGTGTATACAAATTGTGATTTTCTGGCAAAGGGAATTCACCTTCCACCCTGGGCTCGACTAATCCAAGTTCGCGGAGAAGTCCCACTTTGGTACATACATTCCATCAAGGTCTAATTTTTCTCTAAGAAACCAAACATCACTTATAAATCAAAAACAGAGATTTCCAAATCAGCCTTTGTATTAGTAGTATATTATAGAACTGTCCATCCATTCATGGACTCTCTTTGATTTTTTTTCCTTAAAAGTTCGATATACAAAGTATTCCATGTTCAAACTGAATTTGAGGAAAAAGTGCATTCCAAAGGAGTGTATGTGATGCAATTGTATCTTGATGCAAGCACTGATTTCACAGCTCCCTACTAGTCACACGGTGTCAACTTCACCATTGTGTAACACTCATTGACAAACTCATCTTGATGCAAGTATCAGGTCAATTCATAGTTTGAATCACTGACTTATATGTAACACCATTATATATGCACATACATGAGCATTAGACTAGTTCAATGACTCAAATTCATGAGGCACATTGTTATGAACGAGTCTCAGATCAATCTCGATACTAACACTGATGTCACACAACTAGTTATTGGGCCGAGAAGGAACAACATAAATGAAAGGCCTTCACAAAGGTTGATTGGGACCCTGGCCCACTTAACAACTAGCTAAAAGGACGACTAATGAGAAGGGGCGGTTTATGTGAATTTCTTTGAAGAGTCTGTACTCCCTCGTCTCCTTTCAGAGTCTCTTGACTTCTCATCTCTTTTTGGTTCTTACAATCGTTCAATTCAGTCATTTTTCTATTGTTATTTTCCAGAATTTCTATTCTATAACTACTGTGTAATTGTAATACAATTATGATCTTCTGTTGAGAAATTGATTCGTTACCCACATGGAGATAACTTTGTCATTGGTGCGATGCGCCTTTCACGTAATCTCTTTGATTGATGGAACTATTTAAAATTAAGAGAAATCAATTAGTACATATGAAGTTACTATGCGTACTGTAATGTACTGTACACATGAAATCCACAAGACAAGTTTACCCTAAATCTTAGTTCTAAGTAGTCCGTAAAGTCGTGCTCACGATAAACAAAAAGACACATACTTCAGTGAACTTAGTTCAGGTAATCTGTAAATTCTAGTTCACGACAATAAAAAAGGACACATATTTCAGTGAGAAGACATTTCAAAATATCTCATAAATTTATAAATCATTATTCACAAAGAGGTCAAAATCTTGAATATCTCATAAACACATATTCAATAACTCTTGGTAGATGTCCATACCATTCTAGCTCAACGAATAAGCAGAATTATACTCATAAATATTCGTTTTCATCATATTTGATTGATTTCACATTAAAATTTGTTGCAAAAAATATATCCTTTAAAAATAAATAAAATAAAAAACAGCTTATTTCTTATATCTTGTTTTTTGTTTCTCCTTTTGGTAATATGTATAATTTTCACATTTGGCATAAAAAATATCATTATATATTTCCCATAGTCCCACTTCAGCCCCCTTCCACTCACCTACTCTTAATACTCGGCTCCAATTATTTTTCTAACAGATCCAACGAACCAATTTCCCCGCCACAATTTCAAGATTCCCCTTTTGCTGTAAGTTTCTAATCTTTACTGTTTCTTTGTTGTTTGAAGATTCAATTTTTACCCCTTTTTCTCTGATTAAATTGCTTAACGATACTGAATCTGATCAATTAAGAAGGTTATCGTACTAGATGAATGATTTATTTGGTTGATTGAATAATATGAGTGCATGAGTAATTTCAAGATTAATTCTTTTAAGCGACCATTTTGTGCTAATTAGTAGTTCTGTTACACTAAATTTTCCAATTCTTTAAATATGTTATTTGGGGAGTTACAGACTCTATTGTTGCTAACTAATTGATTTATTGTATATCCAACTTGTGCATATTCAATCTGATATATCTATTTTGTCGAGCTCAACAACAATAATATACCCCAGTTTAGTCTCATAAGTGAGGTCTGGGGAGGTAGTGTGCACGCAGGCCTTACCCTTATCTTGGGAGGTAGAGAGGCTGCTTTGGGTGTGTTCAGTATGAAGGAAAATGTCTCCCATTAAATATTATTTATTAGGAAACGAAGTGGATTTCTTACTTATTTTCTTAGGTTCGATTGGTGAACAAAAAATATTATCTTAAAAGAATTTGTATATAATTTAAATAAATATAATATGGGAGGTGAGGTAGGTAGGGGTGGTGGGAATGAGGGCTACGGGATTGGGGGTGCGAGTGGAGATGAGGTATCTTGGAGGATCGGAAGGATACAACAATCAATGTGGAATGACATTTGTGAAACTTGTTTTTCCTAGAGAAAATATTCTCCCAAAATTTTGGCCAACCAAAGTACCAGAAAATTGGAAAACATTTTCTTCATCCCACTCTTTGACTAACTCAAGTCCCAATAGTCGGTAAGTAAATTTATCTTGTATTTGTTCTATGTAATGGGAACATAAGATGCGCGTCAGAGTCATGATATAAAGCTCCACCGCAATCTTCATAATTTTCACACTAAAGTTAAGGTGTATCCTATGAGAATCACATCTATTAATTGTAAATCAATCAACTAAGCCTCATTCCCTTACTAACTGGTATTGACTATGTAAATCCTCTATATCTATTCCGCTTTCTTGGGGGTATATGTATTAAATGGTATTGTGGCATTGACAATTTGCTGCATTAAATGAATGTACTTAGAATTAGGATCATGCTTGAGGAGATGAGCGCAGATGCTGAGCTGAATTGTTTGCTGCTGCCTGAAGGAATATTGGATTTTTATCTTTAAGTGCATATGTTAAGTGGGGTTGATTGACTACTCACTCTTGAATTATATGTTTTTTTTCTCAGCATTCTAGAATGTGACAATAACAGTATTATTTACCAGTGTTGGAGAGAAATGGGTACAAAAGCGATGAAATGGGTATGGATGATCATTAGTAAATCCCAGCTAGTTTGAGATTGAGATATACCGAAGGTGCTAAACTTAAGAATGTATATCCATCAGATATGGCTAAACAATTGAGAAAAACTTAAGATATTTCTAGCTATCAATGCTAATGGAATTAACTTTGAATTGCATTTTTCTAATTAGTTTATATGAAAATTCTAATGGAAATGCTACTCAACTTTTTTTACCAATTAAGGACCTTTCAGTTTAGTATTTTTGAAGATGACTCTAAGTTCAGTATTAAAACCTCATTGGTTTCTCTAGTAGAACCAACTACCGTAACAGAAAACTTTTCTACCTGATTATTAATCTCGATTGTTGAATTTTCTAATTCAGCCTACACATATAGAGAGCACTGTGGCGCAAAGTTCCGCTTTTCTTAAAAAATTGTGGCTTTCATACTGAGGTGTGCTTTTCTGCACCTTGCATCTCTATGAACTATGGTTATGACTGAAGTAATGAAAATTTAGATGTTATATTTGGCTGAACAAGATTAGATACAGGTCCAAGTCAAAACCAAACCCCCACACAGAACACTTTGAAATATCACTATAACAGAAGTAAATTCATCGTTGCTTAATATGTTCTGGGTTGGTAGCATATTGACTTTGAATATGCCTACTCTTTGCCTAGACCAACCTTTTGGTTTAACATATCTTTTCTGGTATGTGACCGAGCAGTCCTGTAATTATAGGCAAGCTATCTCTTGTTTGAAGAAACAATGGCATCAGATCACAAGGCTACCGTCATTGATGGTAAAGCAATTGCTCAAACTATTCGTTCTGAGATCGCTGCTGAAGTCCAACTCCTTTCGGAGAAGTATGGCAAGGTTAGTCCCCTGGCGTATTGTATCTGCATGTTTAAGTGATTGCATGCACGAAATTTTTCCCTTAATGTGGTAATTACATCGTCGATATTATTATGGTAATTCGAAGAGTTTGTTAATACTTGATTGAGTATATGATGTATCAAATTTCTGAAGCTGGTGAAGCAATTTCCTTCATCAGATTTAGTTTCTTTACACAGGTCATGCAATATTCAAGCATCAATGTTGTTTGTTATTTTCAGGTCCCAGGGTTGGCAGTAGTCATTGTAGGAAATAGGAAGGATTCACAAAGTTATGTCAATATGAAGAGAAAATCTTGTGCTGAGCTTTGCATTAAGTCTTTTGATATAGATCTCCCAGAAGAAGTAGCTGAAGCTGAATTGATTGGCAAGGTTCACGAGCTGAATGCTAATCCGGACGTACACGGTTAGTCATTTGCGGCAATAGGATGTTAATCTTTCTTGCCTTTTGCATTGTTATACTTTCTGTTGTTTCGTGGGGAAGTTTAGCCTTGTTGTCTCTACTTCGTTTGGGCATTTTGACTTACACACGATATTTCAACATAATGCAGATGTTAAATTAGCATCCATGCTCCTAGACTAGCAGGTTATTTTTAACCAACATGGGACATCGTGTTTAATTAGCCAAAAAGAAAATTATATAGTCCTATTTCTCTTATCAGAGAGAAGAAATTATAAAGGCTAGCTGTTGTAGCTCGATGCAAAATACTTTGATATGAAAATGTTGTAGCTTGGCATCTTAACTTTTGACAACATAATTTACATCTAATATTAACTAGCCCATTATACATGCTGCCTGCTTATTGCTTTATGTTGCTGGTGCTAAATGGGGGCTGAAGTTTAAAAGAAACAACTCTTTCTTTTATTAAGGAAAATATCTCTCAAAACCTTAACTTACAATTTTCTTTCTTGACCCAATACAACTCATTGAGTCTCCTATTTATAGCTAAAACCAACTAGTTTAGTCTATTCCTAAAAGGATTAGGAAAACAACTCCTTTTTTCTTTTTTTAACAAAATAATATTGATTCATGCCTATCTTAAATCCTTAACCGATTTGTCAATGATTTCTTAAGCTAGAAGGAATTGAAGATTACCCAACAAACTAAATAAACAATAGATTTTAATTTAGAAACTCCCAAACTACATAGATGTTCCTTTGGAGGCATCAAATTTAACAAGACAACATGAAAATTAAGCATTTTTTTTAATTAAAAGCAAAAGCAGAAAATATTAGATACTGTTTTTTTACAATAATAGGAATTGTAAGAGGTGGTTTTTTGTCATTATTTTATAAATTGAATCGTCAGCATGACACTGTCGTTTGTTCTGGCTCTGTGCATAGGCGACATGAGCACTAAGTTAAAATCGAATTTTCCTATTTGCTATTTATTTTATTCGTGAATAATAATTTAAGGGCGTGAATTGAATATTCTTAGTAAAAGAGGAGTGAAAGAGCGATATGTGTGTTCTACTTTTAGTTAGATTATACTTGACTTGTCTCCTTTTCTTTAAAAATAAAAAATAAGAATAAAGAGGAAGTTGTGCAAGCAAGTGAAGTGGAATTTATTAGAATAATACCATTGTCGATCAATTATATTTGTTTTATATGTTTGATGTTTTTATATGTTTTACTTGATTCGAGGGTGCATCAAAAACAATTTTTCTGTTTTCATAAGGCATGAGTAAGATTGCATATAATTTATCCTCTCCGAATCTTATTTGTAAGATGATACTGAATATATGGGTGTAAATCAAAGAGATGGAGAAAGGGTTTTTCTTTTGGGTGAGGGGGTGGGGAGGGACTCAAGAAGTTGGACTAAGTAAGAAGTTTGAATTGATCTATTGATGTAGTCACACTTGGATAAGAAGGAAAATAAAATAAAATTCACGAGTTTGAATAATGATTTGATCAACACTATTCATTCATTAAATATGTTAATTCTGGAATTTATACAAAGTTAATTGCACAATTTATAGTGACGACACACTATATTGAAAATTCAAAAGTTTGAAGATTTAATCAAAACTTTGATCGACTCTATGCACTCTCAACATCGACTTGACTGTGATGTTGACCCAGATTTGTGGACAATAACAATCCACTATATAGTGTGTGTTTGTGTAAAATTAGAATAATATTAGGAACACATACAAATATAATAAATAAAAAGAAAATATGAAAAATATATGATCGATATCTGAAATTCATTGATCCAAGTAAGTGTGGGCATAATCGGTACCGGGCTTGGACTAACCAGAGATTATTGTTTATAAATTATTTTATTTATAAAATTAGAGTACGTAACATAGCTTCAACTTGTTTACAAAACTCTTGTTGATTTTGTCGTAAGTTAATGATTGGCATTAAACTAAAAAAGTATTTTCCCATTTGTGTTAATTTTAGGTATGATCATTATACTCTATTTACTTAAAAAATAAGAGATAAAAATATTTTTCAATCCTGAATTCAAGTTGATTCTACTTCAATTTTTCCTCAAAAAAAGACAATTAAATAATTCCCAATTATTATTCTTGCCGACGAATCACTCATATAATATACCAAAAGAAACTTCAAGTATCTAAAATTTCTCTCTATGAAAAAAATCTCGATTCTGACACTAATTTCATGAGATATTATATAATTAGAACCTCACTTTTTTCTAATCCAACTCCTTCACTGCAAAATATGTGCTACAAAGGCGGGGACCAAGGATCGTGATCCCCGAAGGTGAGCTAACTCGATTCTACTATTTATTGGAACAGTCCATTGATAGGAACTCTTATATGTGGATAAAATCTGAACTAGGTCAAGATAGTGGCCCAAACCAATGTGGCTATTGGCCTAAGAACCCTTTAAAGCATTGGCAATTGGATTTGTATATTGTTGAGGACTTGACAAAATTATGCATATGAACGCATTTATAAAAGTAACACTGATCAGCATATGAACACATTTACAAAAGTAACACTAATCAATCTGGCTTCACCACCAACGTGGTGCAGCGGGTGAGGTTGCTCCTCCCTTAACTAGAAGTCTCGATAAGGAGCGCTTCTTCCGAGAAGGTCTACATGACGCGAATCCAAATTAATCAGGCTCTGAAAGTATCGGACACCAGATGGAAAGTAAAAATAAAAAAGAAAAAGAAAAATCAATGTGGCTTCCTATATATCAAGCAACCCCCGGTCTTATTTGTTCAACAACAACACAACAACATACCTGTAAAATCCCACAAATGAAATGTGGAAAGATAGAGTGTATGCAGACCTTAGCAGGTAAATTGTATAGCACAACAATCTGTACAACAGTAACAAGCTTAACTGGCAATATATACTAACAAAATAACACTTTCCTGATAAACCATCAAACATCCTATTTCTCCATAGCCACTGCAACTTTAATTAGAAGTAGAACACAAAGAAATATAACAAAAGACTGCTAATCATATCAAACACATCAACACAAACTGAGCTTCTAAAACATTCAGTGATGAACATATTAATTAAACGAATGCCAAATTCTACAAAATTTGCCAATTCAAACCTCGTTTAACAAAACTATTTGACAAACGATAAACATCAGTCTGCCTTCCTACTCTCAGATCACATATCAGTTGAGTAAATATCCTAAACCTTACGTTGAGAATAGAATAGCTCTGCCGTGGGAGAAGTTCCGTGGAAACGCTGCAATTCTAAGGCAATATCAATGTCGATGTCTGTGTACTGATCAATGTACATACTAATCAGATATGGAGTGTGAGAAAGCAATAACTTTACAAAAAGCAGTTCAGCTTCTGAACTCTCAAAACCATCGATGGTCAAATACTCGAGCTGGTTCCAAACAGGCTGGTGCCTTCAGATCTTTTAGAACTGCTTTGGCATTGTTGCTGGAAGCACAGACCTATTAAATGGTATCGACAAATACCAAGCTATTTTAGATTCTCATGTTCAAAAATATGAAGTGCAAAAATGAACCAGATGAATACATATATTTATCTAGCATATGTTACCCAAATATAAAGTTCACTAAAATTGGGGGAACCAACTCAGTAATATCATCATGACTCTCGAAGTCATGTGCGGTAGCAAAACCAAACCAAATACGACGAGTAGTGGCTAGAGCATAAGAAACCGGACCCATTTTACCGAAGTCTACATATAACACTAGATGCCACAAACAGTTGAGCGTAAAAGGAAGCCCATTTGGAACAACGTCTGCACTTAAAAGCTTTGGAGCAAAATACGATAATTAGAATCATATGAAATTAGCGTCACTAAAAGATATTCAAGTGAAACAAGTAGTCAATATCTTACCTCAAGAAAGAATGAATCCAAATGGAGTACTTCAATTGCAGGAGAGCTAACAAGAAGCCTCTCCAAAGTTGATTTTTCAACATTATCAAATTCTTGCAATTCATGAAACAATTTAGCACAAGATAGTTGTGATTGTCTTGAACATGCAACTGACTCCAACCCTGGTGAAACAATATTTAGGTACTGAGTACCATGACACAAGTTATGATTAGCCTCGATGACACAATGTGATGTGTCTGGCACAAAGGTTATCTGTCCCTTCCAGATAAAGGGTGAGAAGATTCTGAAAACCAAGAAAGTTATTGGGTGGTTTGAAAACACATTCGAAGAGTTTCAACTTTGTCAAGGTTGAACAACAAAAAATAGAAGAAGGCAGTGTATAGGTATCTTTATATGAAATGTGAAGAGTTAGGTCCTGGACACCATTTCTGGTGACATACAGCACCCATTTATCAATCGTTACATATGAAGTTAAACGTGCTTCTCTAACGTCAAGATCAAACTTCACAATGTCCCCATATGCATTAACTGAATATCATCTACTGCTTCTTTGAAGTTGTATTGGGACTCTTCTGTGAAATTACAACAGAAGTCGTAATCCAGCACTAAATTTGGAAGCTTGGCCCAAATATATCTCCAGTTTCGGGACAAAATACTACTCCTTGCTGCTTCTTGAACTGGTAAGAGCTCAAGGATACGATCTATAATTTTTCTTGGTAAACCACTGATTCTATCTTCACTATCCCCTTCAACAGCAACTCGTTTTCCATCTGTTCGAAGAATTTGGAGTAATATCAAATAGTGTCTTGAGTAACTCTGCTTACCAAAGAGGCAAAGCCTATTTAACCTCACGGATCTCCACACATTTCATTGACCACTAGGCCACATACTAATGTGCACAAAATGAATAAACTGAAGGTGCTTCTACTCAGGAAAAACACTATGCAGAATTTTGAAACCTAATTCTCTTAGCATGTTCCTTTTCTTTATTGCTTTCCTCTTTTTCTTCTACTTCTTCAACTACTTAATAAGAGTTGAATTAAACTTCTTGGGATCAATTGACAGATACAAGTCATAAAATAAAGTTGCTTTGTCAAATTCAAGAACTTCAAATTTCGTCACTAAAAGAAAAAAAAAAAAGCGTGATGCACTAAGCTTCTGGGTTCATGAAAAGGCCGGAGTCGGACCCCAGGCTCGAATTCATGATCTCCTATTGGCATGACATCAACTTGACCAGCACACCTCTGACTCATTGTATCAAATAACTGGAGTGAGATTAAACTACATTTTTACATCCTTATGATTAAACAACCATACATGTCATAAGAAACAATAGCATATGATCAACATTAAAGATGAAAATATGTTTGAAGAATTTGAATAATCTTACTAGAACAAAAATTTGTTTACATGCATCAAACTTTCTAGGGTGTTCAAGGCTAACTAGAGCTATTACTCACCATAAAATAATAGCTTTAGTTTCACTTCATCGGGATAGGTAAATGAGAGATTTTGTCGGTTATGCATGGATCACTAGGATAAATGCAGTAATTCATAAAAGGGGAGAAATGCATTGAGAAAGGGCAAATGTATAGAACCTTTCTACAAAAATGTACCACAATATGTACCATATTCTTTCTACAACAACAACAAACTCAGTAAATTCTTTGGTACTCGGGCCAGCTTTCGCACCATCACAAATTTCACGGATAACTGCCACCTCCCATCAGCAACAACAGCTACAAGTAACTCTGTCCACCAAGGCTAAAACAATGGGAAGAATCACCTAGTGTTTTCTTGTATTGGGATTTGAAAAATACACAAAATTAGACAACAAAAAACCTAGCAATTATGTAGAATAAACCTTGGTTTTAGACAACAAAAACACTTTCTACATCAACTTAAACACAACCTTGGTATTAGACAACAAAAACACTTTCTACCAACTTAAACACATGTATCTATTAAATTAGGAGCAAAATTAGTTATAAAAAACCACAATAATAATTTCAACCATCCATGCACTATATTAAAGAATTGGAATTCAAGATTTCTTTTTAAATAATTATTTACCTGTTACATTCCATCTTCTATCATGTTGAATCATGATTGAAATATTGTTACCATCCACCATACTTACAAATCTTTAAAACTGATTCTTTCACTGAAATAATTTAATTAATTTTCTCTTGATTTTGTAATTGGCAAGTACTTCCTCCGTTTCAAATTACATGGCAGATTCTTTAAGAAAATTTTAAGTAGAATTATATTTTACTAAACTAACCTTATTAATAGTGTTTTAAAACTCTAAAATTGAGTATTACTAGTTATTTAGTACTAAGGGTAATATGAGAAAGAAGTAATAAAATACCTATGAAAAATGGATAAGTAAATTAAAATATCTGTTTTAAAATTTAAGGGCCAAATAAAATGAAATAAAAAAAATAGTTTGGAACAACTATTTTTAATGATGTGACAAGTAATGTTGAACAGTATTCATTAATCGGCGCAAGTTCTTAGATTGCCCATTTTGGGATTCAATTAAGCTATAATAGAAGTTTATAATTTTTGTAATTTAGTTCTTTTGGAATTAATTTCAGTTAATTATATGAGATTTTAAGTTGCAAACTTCAAATATACACACTTTTTTTTGGTAATAAATTAGTTTCGTTATCAAATTGATCAATATAACAGTAGATAAAAAAGAGTATTGCTGGAGATCATGGACACAGTTTAGTTGTAGTCATTCCCCATTTTACTAGAGCAGCTAGCCTTAGAACGAAAATCCATCTAGGTAGACCAATGTTGTTACAGACCAGTTTCTTTTTGGAACTGTCCCCTCCATTTTAAGTAAAGTTGCTTGGTTGAAAAAGTTGGCATCTTCATTACTTCCTACAAGTTTTTACCTGCCTTCAAAATTTTCTGTATGATCAAAAAATGTTTTTATTATTCTTATCACAATAACAATGGATTCATTTCACCCATAAATTGCTTTTTGGGCACATATATATACCAGACTAGTTGCTTTGTTCCATGTAGCCAGATCGAGGATGTTCAAGCCTCCAGCAGAAGAGCTTTCTTTGATAAAATCTGTACCCGTCCCAAGAAAGTTCCTAGGGATCCTGTCCAAGTTGGTTCAGGAGTCTGCTGAGGTTACTCCAAAGGAGATAAGAGGACCCCAACCCTTTTTTTAGCTTCAAACGGTTTAGCAGGCGGACGAGGTCCTAACACAAGTCATAATCCAATCCACAGAAATAGACTGGGAAATTGAGAGCCACCAACACTTGTTCTAAAAAAAAGTACATTCCACAGAATCATATGCCTTTTGCATGTCCATTTTGAGCATAAAAGATACCTTTTCTTCATACCCTTTAACTAGTTCATGCCTCAATAAGATGTCTGTAATGACCCTTCCAGGTACAAAGGCTGATTGGCCGTTATCAATGATATTATCCCTTACAACTGGCAATCTAGTGAGGACTTTGGAAATCAATTTGTAAAGCATATTGCAACAGGAGATACAAAGTTGTGAACATCACACATCCTATTTCTCGATAGTCATTGCAACTTTAATCAGAAGTAGATGACAGAACAATATTGAAAAATACTGCTAATCTTATCATACACATTAATGCAGACTGAACTTCCAAAACATCTAGTGAAGAACATATTAGTTAAAGGAACCAAAAATGTTACAAAATTTACCAATTCATCCATGTTTAACAAAACTAATTGACAATCGATAGACATGAGTCCGCCTTCATACACTCAAATCACAGATCCAACTGAGTTAAAATCCAATTAATTTTGTTGAGAATAGAACAGCTCTGCCCTGGGAGAAGCTCTGGGGAAGCGCTTCAATTTTAAGGCAATATCAGTGTCTATGTCTGTCTACTTACCATTGCACATCCTTAGCAGAGATGGAGCGCGAGAAAGCAATAGCTTTACAAAAACCAGTCCAACGTTTGAACTCTTAAAAAACTTGATGTGAGCGTGCTCTAGCTCGTCGAGTGGTCGTTCCAAGCAGGATGGTGTGCCCACATACTTCAAAATTGCTTCAACATTGTCGCAGGTAGCATCAACCTTAAAAATGGTATAAACAGACACCTAGGTCATTTTAGATTCTCATGTTCACAAATATGAAGTGCAAAAGTGAACCAGATCATACACGTTCCATTACTTACCCCAATCTCAAGTTTACTCAAGTTGGGGCAATTCTTCATCAACTGTAGAGTGCAAGAAACTGGACCTATTTTGCCGAAGTCTACATCTAACACTAGATGCCACAAGCAGTTGAGCGTAAAAGGAAGCCCATTTGGAATAACGTCTTAAAAGCTTTGGAGCAAATACAGTAATTAGTATCCTATGGAATTACCATAACTATATAAGATATGCAAGTGAAACAAGTAGTCAATTTCTTACCTCAACAGAGAAAAATCTAAACCGAGTACTTCAAGTGAAGTCAAGCTAACAAGAAGCTTCTCCAAAGTAGATTTTTCAATATATCTTGAATTATCAATCACTCCGACAGAAGCAAGTTCGAACATTATCAAATTCTTGCACTTCATGAAATAGTTTAGCACGATATAGTTGTGATTGTCTCGAACACTCAAGGAATTCAACTGGTGAAACAATGTTTAGGTACTGAGTACCATGACACAAGTCCAAGGTCAAATGCGCAAGATGAGGGGCCTCGATGACACAAGATGATGCGGCCAGCACAAAGGTTGTCCCTTCCAGATGAAGAGTGATAAGATTCTGAAAACCAAGAAAGAGGTTGGGTGGTTTGGAAACACATTTGAAGAGTTTCAAATGTGTCAAGGTTGACCAATTAAAAATAGAAGAAGGCAGTGTATAGGAAATATAATCATTGTGTGAAATGCGAAGGGTTAGGTCCTTGACACCATTTCTGGTGACATAAAGAACCAATTTTGTCGATAGTTGCATATGAAGTCAAACGTGCTTCTCTAGCGTCAAGATCAAACTTCACAATGTCCCCCATGTGCAGCAACAGAATATCATCTACTGCGTCTTTGAAATTGGAATCTGACTCTTTTTTAAAATTACGACAGAAGTGGTAATCCAGCATCAAATTTGGAAGTGTGGCCCAAATATATCTCCAGTTTTGGGATAAATTATAAAATACTAGTGCTTGCTGTGTCTTGAACCGGTAAGTGCTCAAGGATATGATGCATAACTACTCTTGGTAGATCACTGATTCTATCTTCTCTATCCCTTTCAACAGCAACTCTTTTTTCATCTGTTAGAAGAATTTGGAGAAAAGAATTCAGACTAGTCCTTTTAATGACAGTGGTTTTCGAGTCATCTTGCATACACATCACTATTCTACCAACCACTAGTACCTCCCCCTAGCACAAATTCCGGGTAACTCTCTGGCCACCACACCTTAGGTAGGTAGATAAACAGAAATTACCTCGCACTACTTATCTCCGATGTGATTTGAGCACTAGTTTTCATTCCACTTCATTGACCACTAAGCCACACCTAACTGTACACATAATGCACAAACTAAGCGTGCTTCTCTAAACATATGCAGAGCTTTGAAACCTATTCTCTAAACACAAACTAAAAATAACATCCTTACTATTACAACAACCATATATTTGTAAGATATGATTAACATTACAATGACATACAATTAATCCCACGAGTCGGGTCTAGGTGGGTGAAGTGTACGCAGACCTTTCCCCTATCTCTTTAAAGAGATAGAAATGTTGTTTCGGGTAGAAAATCAGTTTCAAGAAAAAGGAATCAACTGGAGTAAAGAAGTGGTATCAAAATATTATAGAGATCAGCAT
>JBDJHY010000002.1:13109085-13121155 GCA_039654485.1 Withania somnifera
TTCCATCCAGCAAGGAAGGTTAGGGAAGTTTACTGGAAGATTTACAACTCGCTCTATATCGGTGCTCAGGATGCCCTTGTTGCTTCTTATCCTATTTTGGAAGATGATGAAAACTATGTCTACACTAGGCCTGAGCTGGACATGTTTATTTAGATATTTGACTCTTATTAGCTGCTTTACCATTTTTAGGCAGTCTCGTTTTCTGTTAAGACTTGTGATGGCAGCTTGATGTTCAGGTGGTTGTTTTCAAGCCGCAAGCTGTTCTTGGAGATGATATATCTTGTATTCTTAATTGCACGATAGATTTTCTACCTGTTTCCTGCTCCCCCCCTTCCTCTTTCTTTATAATAGTTTACTTGCTTAGCTTTCATCTGAACCATGGAGTAATATTTTATATGAGGTGTTCTTGGGATATAGCGGAAGTGCTCTGGCTAGAATGAGTTTAATGTTTGAGTTCTGCTGAATTTGCCATTCTCCATTTCAGTATTGGTTCATCTTCTTATCTAAGGCAACAATAACCTTTTATTTTGTGGAAATCATTTATTATTAGCCTTATTTAGAAGTGAGACTTTGGTTGTACCAACATTGCAGAAATAAATTGTACAACAAGCATTGTCAAGTGTACCATAAAGTTGGACTTATTCATTCATTTATTTGTTCTTTCACTTCTAACACGTGTACTTTCACCATCTTCTACTGCAACCATGGATATAAGAAACATACAAACCTCCAAAGAGCAAAATTATTTTTCTGTGCTTCAAGTCTTCAGATTGAAAACTCCCCGGCGTTCTATTTCTTCTGGTGAGTTTCTTAACCTTAGCTTTTAATTTTGGGTCTCTATACTCGTGATATATTTGGTTAGCTTTTTGTGTTCGTCTATTTTGGGTCCCCACATCCCTTTTCTTGAAGGGGAATTGGAGAGATGAATCCTTAAGACAATTTTTGGGTTCTTTCAAATTGTTCTGTGTTGGATCTTCAACATGTATATCTACAATTTTTCCGATTTACTTTTGCATGTTTATAAACCAATTCTCCAGTTCAAGCTTCTCATGAGTAGTACTGCAATTTGTTGGTGTTCTTGAGCTAAGTTGCGCGGACTCTCAACTTGCCGCAAGAGGTAGAGTTTCATGTGACGAGATTGAGAAACTACTTCCACCACCGACCAAGCTGAATATCACAACTTTTAACCGCATTGCTAATATGACTGCTAATTCTACCATAGAAATGGTATTTTGCTCCTACCAACTATTATCATGCTGAAATTGTTCTTTTGCAGTTCTATAATAAAATTAAATGTAATTGTGTTGGAGATATAAACTGGTACTGTTAGAGAGGTGATTGCCAAAATATTTGCTCCTACCTAAGTTCGAGAACTATATGCTCTAGTTACTACTAGGACCTAGGTCGTTCACTGATTCTCTTTAGTACCTAATAACTGAACCACAACTCCAAAATACTTTATACACTTAGGTTTGTAGAAATAGTACATTATCCCCCCCAAAAAACACTGAACGAAGTAGTAATTCAAATATCATAAAGTATCAAAATTTAGAAAATTTATGATCTGATCAAGTGTTGATGACAAATGATTAACTTATGCTAAACTCACTGTTTTTCACCCAGTGTAAGGAATTACGGGGAAAGTTTACTGAGGCCGATGTAGCAATCGTAGATTGATTATGAAGCCTGTAGAAAGTTTTTTATATTTGTTTCAGCATCTATATGAACATGTTGTATTGTCATACCTGAATGATGAACTGGAATTGTTTGGTGTGGCTTTGAATCTGCTAGAACAATTCTCGTTTTTTAAGATCAAGTGTCAAATTAATGATTATCAAGAAATTTCACTTTTTCTTGCTTCATTTTGTACATCAACTTTAATCTTATTAGAATGTATAACTTTACTAGACATTTTTTACCCTTATTTATCTTTCTTAAAAGACATACATGTGCAGTGCGTGCTTATATTCAATCCTTCATCGTTCATCAGGCCCAGTCTGTGTTGTTGAAAGGAGATGAATGTTGAAAGGAAGAGTTCTTGAAGTTTCATAAGAAGAAAAAGAGAGAGATGATGTATAAGGTAATTTTTTATAACTATTAGCTTTTGCATGTATAAGCTAATTTTTTACAAGCATTAGCTTTTGCTTTAAGAGATGGAATTTCAAAAGAGAAATATCTCCTCCGAACATATATGTTCTTTACACCTTATTAATAATTGAACTTTCGTACATACTGGTTTTTTATCGTTGTTCTTAATATGGATTCTGAATGCAGAAATATCTCACTTACAAAGCTTGCTGACATGAGAAAAAGAACGTCTTTGTTTGCAATTATCAGATGCTTTATGAACTATTACGAATGGGTTTCCTCATTTTTTTTTATGGTTTCTCACTCCTTACCTGATTGTAGTGCATTAATGTGAATAGAGTTCTTATTACTTCTTATTCAAATCTAAGAAGTAATGGGTTTTGTTACCTGATAGTAGTGCATTAATTGTTTCACGCTTTTCTACATCTATTCTTTTTTTTTTTTTTTAACAATTAACAGAGCCACACATGGTTCTGGTCAAGTTTATTTATCCACAAGGAATAGAAGCATTAAGTCCTTGGTACACAATTTTTATAAAATACTTTTAATGTTCTGCTCACCATTGTTTGAAAGTTACCTTAGTCGAACAACTTAACATATGAAATTGATGTCCTTGAATGCCATGCTTGCCGCAAGTTAATAATTTTTTTTGAGTTTCATTTCGATTGAGTCTTCCGTACACAATATGTAAGCTAATATTCATTCATTTCTACAGAGGAATAATCTCAATCATTTCATTGATCTTATTGTGATTGTTGAATGATAAATTTGAGTTCTTCTAAAGTCATGCTTAGTTGCTTGGAATTTCAGCTCTCTTTCCTCTAAATTCAGTGTTGTAGGTGTAGCTAGACTACGTTAGATTTAAGATGCTACCAATTAGATGTCTTGATGGTGAGAGAGCTATATAGGTGCGGTCGTGAATGTTATCTTCTTTATATTTGTTAAATAGTAAGAACTTTTTAATACAACTCTAACTTCCAAAGTGCATTGTAAGGTCTCTACATTTTTCCTGAGAAATCTTCCGATGATTTACTTTGATGATCCTAGAGCTTTTGGAAAGATGAAACAAAATGAAACAGTTTTTGATTTAATAATCATAGAATTATTCATTACTTTAAGAATTTTACCAACAAGTAAAATTATAGCGATTCTCATCCTGCTCAATCTTTTTGTTGTGCATTTATGCTGAATTGAGTTAGATGTTATTCTTGGAAGTATGATCAGTCTAGCAAGTTCTGTATCATCTGTACAAGGTGCCTCCTACATTTTTAGCACTTCATTAAGCATTCATGGTGGTGATCCATCACAAGGTAAATTCTATTACTCAACAAGAGCTTCTCAGATTCATAACAGCTCCTTAGGTGCCTTGTTTCTTCTCTTATTCTGTTCTGACAGAGGTAACTGAGTAATGAGAATTTTTCTTTTCCAAATGAATTTATGTTGCGTTATGTGTTCCTTTATACTGATACTTTCTTTTTTACTGTGTTGCACATCTTGCTGAGGCACTTTTAAGTGTGTCATAGATCATTAAGTCATTTTTTGTTACAGTGATGCTCAATGACAAAGTTGAAAAGCTTTGAATGGTTGAGAGTATCTCAAATAGATAATCATGAACTTATCTACAAATGACAGAGAACAACGTCTGAGGTCAAGGAGCTTGCTTAAAGAAAGTTGGATCTTTGTCATGGAGGTTGTCCCTACAAAAGAGTGTCTTAGAGAAATTTAATTGCAAAGATTCTCCAAGATAGTTATTTTCACATATGCAGGCTGCAGGCAGGAAAATATGTTGTTAAAAAATTTGGACAATGGCTGAGAAGAATTCAATAGTATATACTCTAAATTATGGCGTTATTTGGGGTTTCTAATGGCATGTGTCTCTTTCCTGGATCTGGAAGAATTCAGTAGTATATATATATTATAAATTATGGTATTATTTGGGGTTTCCATTGGCCTATCTCTGTTCTGGATCCGTGGATTGAATTGTTTTGTCATTGTTGGATTAAAACCTGTGCCCTCTGTGTGTTCAATGCAATGACTGGAGGACTTTTATGACTGAAGCAAGCAGAGTGCAAGTTCAATCAAATTACAATATATTGAATTCAAATATATCATAGTACAAATCTTACAGCTTATTGATACAAGTATTTAAATGAATACAATATTTTGATATATTATATTAATTTCTTTTTGTTTTATAATATCACGCACCATCAATTTAAAGAATACGCTCATTATATCATACAAAAAGAAAGGTAGGATGAGGGTGAACATTATTAAAGAAAAGATATAGTAAATAATAAATTAAAACATAACGACACAACAAATTAAATCAAGCATACATCTTTTTTATCGTTAGATACAGAAAATTTGACAATTTGATGGAGTATATTTTAATTTAGATAAAAAAAGATGTAACAACCATCCAAACAAGCATGGTAGTTTTTATTTTGTTTGAAAAGAAAAAAATCCTCGAATTTCGTTTCCTCGGTTCATTTTACCTGTTATTGTAGCATATTAAAGAAAAACATACATCTTTGAAATGTTTTGTTCCACTATTAATTATTCATCTCCTATTATTTTAAAAAATATAAAATTATACATCAATTAATATGCAATTATGATAAAACATTTATATTAATTATTGTTTATTAAAGTGCGTAGAAATTCAAAAGTGGACTATTGGGCCGTCTCTTGAGCCCAAATTTACCTGCATGGAAAGATCTCAATAGGTCTAGGGCGGGGGCAAACTCTACTACACGGATTAGATGGCTGAAGGTATCACAAAATTTACCGTTCTATGGTGTGTTTGGTACGGGAGAAATGTTTTTTCTTAGAGAATATTTTATTTTACTTATTTTCTGGTGTTTGCTGATGTTTAGTTATTAAGAAAAAAACATTATTCTCAAGAGGATCGAAATATAATCTAATTAAATACTATGATGACATATTCGACTACAGTGTGAAACTCCAACTCATGACACGTGATTTAGAATTGTAGGTTGAGAGTGGGGATCAAGTTCCAAATTGAAAGTTAGTGCCAAAAGTTGGGGACGAGTTTGGTGTCGGGTCCCCAATAGGAAGTCAGGATCGGATCTTAAATCCGGAGTCGGGAGATGGGCCCGTACCGAGGTCGCAATTTGGGTCTGAATTTAAAATCGGATTTCAAGTCCTGTATTTTAAATTAGAGTTGAGAGTTGGGTCTCACGAGTTTGGTATCGAAATTTGGAGTTGGATCTCAAATTAAGATTAGGAGTTGAGAATGAGAGTAGGAGTCGGGAGTTAGAATTTCGAGTTAGCAAGAATTAGGGTGAAAAGTTAGGGTATTAAATTAAAGGAGAGTTCTAAAAAATATATTTTTTCTCGTGTTTCTTAAATTTAAGAAAAATAAATTTATTTAAAAAATATTTTTCAAAACATAACATGATAAAATTGAAATTTGTACTGAACACACTGTGTTCTACTACTAATATATTGATGTGAGTCTTGTTATCCAGAAAACAAACTGAAAGCAGGAGACATGGCTCTCCTTATCTTCACCACCACTACTCCCTTTGTTTTTCTCTCTACTTCACAGCCTTCTGCATTCCCTGCTTCCCTGTGTAAGTATATTATTGCTTTACATTTGAGATTTTGATTTCGGGATTTCCAATTCTGGGTTTTCTTGCTTTTATTTTGTTCAATTTTATTATAGTTGACTGTTTTGTCCTTTGGTTACACTATCTATATGTTGTTGCCAGTAGTTTCATAAGAAAGTAAACACATAGAGACACCGAAGATGTTCAACATATATATATATATGTATATATATATATCGAAGAGAATTTGGATGAACCCCTTCGTTGTACCTGGCTCCGCCCCCTGCTGCTGAAAAGCTTTTCTTTTTTCAAGAGGTGTTCAAGCTGGGTTTTGGGTTTTCGTGCTTCTACATTTTTTGTTCTTTTAGAAATCCTTGTTATGTATGTAATTCAAGATGACCATCGGTTTTGCCTATGTAGGTGCCAAATAGGAGGAAAACGTGAGGCTTTAATTATCTTGTTTTAGTTGTTTTCGTTGTTTTTGATAACCTTGGTGTCCGGTCCAGTTTATGCCAATCTTGACTAATTCCATGGAATACCTTCACATCTCACTAGCAAAAAGTGATAGGTCTGTCCATCAAAGTTAGAATAGATGAGAAGAAATCTAAAACCTTATGTTTTCGTTATTGATTAAAGAACCCATAATTTGACTTACAAGGCAAATGATTTACCATTGAAATGAACCTAAATAGAGCAAATGGATATAGAGGATTCATGTCGTTGAACTAAAACTAATTTAAGATTGAGAGTAGTTGACTGGGGAGCTGGGAGGCAGGGGTTGGGGGATTAGGGTTGACATTTTGTATTATACTCCCTTCGTTGACTTATACTTGTCCATTATGCTAAAAGTAGATGTCCACTTTTACTGTATGCCTTGGTTGGTTAAAGAGAGCGATTTGGTAAAGACTGTTCCATTGAGAATGTGGCTAAACACTTCTTCCTTTTTAGGTATTCGTCGAAGGAATGGTTGGAAGTGGGATCCTGATTAGATAGTTTCATTTTTCTTTTCTCTCTATTTTGGCTTAGGGCACTTTTAGGCTCTCTTTAGTTTGAGTGGTTGAACTTCTCCCAGGCGGAATAGATTGTAGTGTCTATTCCAACACAAGTCCTTTACTTAACATATTTTTGTTTTCAATTCAAATTTCTTTTGTCTCTTTTTTATATTCAATATTTTGTATTGACAACAATGTATCGACAATTTTGAGGTTAAAGTATGCCTTTTAATCGATTGTGATTGAATAAGTTCATCCCTTTCTAATATGCAGAGTCTTTCAGGCATTTCATCAAAAGTAGCATTCATTCTGTGCAAATACAGTACCTGACTATTATAAACATAGGATATGTTCAGAATACATGAGCTTGCACTGAAAAGAAAGTATAAATCAAACCAATATATATATTGGTTCTTGAAATTAGAAAGGAAAGAAAGTACAAAATGTGAGTTTAATTTTCTTTTTGGCTGTTCGTGTGACCAATCTCTAGAAGGCTCTGAATATCGTACTCCGTTCTGTATTAGCTTCCAGGTTCTGCAACAATCACACTACCCTGACACTTAAGTCTTATGCCAATAGTCATATTCAAGCACCTTTTATCTTCAAAAGGAGAACTGCATTGATTGCTAAGGCTGCTGCAGACATTGATAGTGTTGGTTCTGATACTCCTGAGCCTTCACCAGAAAAAAATGAGGAAAGTGTGCCTATTGAGAATCTCCCTCTGGAGTCTAAGCTTCAAGAGAAGCTTGAACAGAAGATGAAAATGAAGTTGGCAAAGAAGATTAGATTACGAAGGAAGAGACTTGTTAGGAAGCGCCATCTAAGGAAGAAAGGATGATGGCCGCCTTCAAAGATGTAGAAGAACAAGAATGTCTAGGCTTAACCTGAAATGTCTTGCAAGTTTATCTGCTTTCTTGTATTCCGTCTAATATCGAAATACTGTAACCTTTAAGATCATTTTCTTCAATCTGTACCTGATACTTTAAGAAATTAATTAGATTCTTTCCCAACTTATTTCTTGATTTTTGATGGAATATGTTAGTTGTTGAACTATTTCTCAAGTTGATTCAGAAAGTTTCCACTTTCCATGTCCATGGACATTCATTTTGCTGTTGTGGTGCTCCCTTTTTCTGCCATTTGTCTTCTTGCTTTGTTTTGGAGACTATGTATGACCTATTGAGGTATTTGCGGAAATATAGCTTCAGCCTAATGCTCTCCTCTCCTTCTGTTCCTAAAATTTACACTGTTTTAGCGTTGTTGAAAAGTTCATGGGATGAAATGAGTGCTCTTTCTTTGGGGTTATCCTTCTTATTGTCACCACTATACTCTTAAGGGGACAAAAGAAGTTAAATTTTCCTACTGTCTGTGTAATGTGTCATTGAGTCTCCAACAGACTTGGTGACTATAGAGTTGCGGTGTCCTGTTACACACATTGGTGGCTCTGGAAGTTGGTACTAGCTGTCCCAAGAGCTTTGGTCTAGGGATAACAGCGCAGTGCATGATGGACGAGTTAAATGAATCGTAGACAAAAGTCTAGTAGGTGGGGAACAACATTGGATGGATTTTGGCTTCTGCTTGTGGATGCATATTGCAATTTGCAGGATAAATTTTTACTCCAGTCCAGTTATTCAATTCTGTGTTGACAGTAATAGACCTTTGGATCCTCAAGCTATATTAGTCAATAACTTTGGTCCAGTCGTACATGCTCATATGTGAAAATAATGGAAGACAAAAAGAGACCAAAGTGGAATCTGTCATAGCAGTAAATTCGGATAAATTGGCTGATGATGAGACTTAAAAGCAAAAGGAGCAACTCCACTCACAACTCAGTGCATTTTTATCAGATCAAAGTCCACAAATGCCTTGATCCAGTTTGTGGTTCACAAAATTTGCCTGCAACACATTAGCCACATCAATGACAGGATTGGGTGTTCCTATTGCCCAGGACTATCACCAATTTGTGAGTTTCATAATTATGTATTATTGAATGTTCCTTTTACCCCTGAAGTATAATTTTCTTTAGATTAAGAACCCTGAACTGATATGCAAAAATGTTTGAGATAGCACGCTGAAAGGCACATGAGAGATGAAAAAGTCTTAAAAATGAGTCTTGTGTAAACCGTCCATGCATAAAACTTAAAGCTCTATTAATACGAGGCTGAAAAAAGAAGCTTACTAATCAAATATATTAAGGCTAGCCAGGAAGGAAGAGGGGGACTTGATCACAAGAAGACATTGAGGGTGAGACAATCATTGAATATGGCTAATTTTTACATACATTTTGCCAGAAGATCAGCAAGCCAAAGAAAAATTACATTTCTCAGTATAGTCCCAGACTCTGACAGACAAATAATCAAACTAGAGTGTCACCCTTAAGAATATTGAATTTGCAGAGGGGACAGGTTGCATTGATTCCTAGCCATTTGCTAATGCATCCATGGTGGAAATGATGATTGCAAGGAAGAACACACAATTCTACCCCATGTACATACTTGTAGAGGCAGATGCAGCACTCCTGTATAGCCAAACAATTCACATGAAAAGTTAGCCTATGTGGTAAAAAGATGATACAAAGGAATATAGTTTGATAAACGACGACAGCTATCCATGTGTGAGCTTTGCTTATATTGCCAGTCACAAGTCTGAATAAAGCAGGAAATTGTAGGTTGACAACCAGAGTAAAAACTAAAGAATTTATGGTGAATCTTCACGAGACAAAAAAGACATAGTTGATATCAGTAGCGAAAATTTTGGGGTTTTCTTCCAAAGATATGACCCAGAGTAGGAGGGGAAAACATTTTAGATGTTATGTTACTTCTATCTTTCCACTCTAAAATCTATATCGCAGAAAATTTTCATGAATGGGGTATATAGTCAAGTGGAGAAAATTTTGGGATGAATTCAGAGCATAAAAGAATTCGGATTTATGTTCGGAGGACATTACACACTATAGTTCACTCGCGAAATATATCTGAGAATACCCAGATTCCTTCATTCAATGGCCTCGAACCAACTCATAGTAGAATCTTCACTTTCAATTTACTTCAAAAGATTCCCTCAATTGCCATGGAATTTTTCTCTCCTTTCCATCTTTGTGTTTCTTTTATTTTCCTTTCGATGATCGTGGTGTCCGGGCCAGCTTTCTCGCACCTCGACTAAATCCACGGGATACATGCCACCTCCCACCAGTAGCACCAGGTACCAGGTAACTCTGTCCACCAAGGCTAGAACACCATCTTTGTGTTTCCAGTCTCCAATTTTTTTTTCCTTCTGTTCCTAATAATAGTTTACACAGTGCACTTTCCTCAAAACTTACAATCTCATCCTTATTTCGAATTTGGCAAAGACAAGATTGCACAAGAGAACAAAAAATAGCAAACTAAGAGGAAAGATTCAAATGAAGGAGAAGTGGGAAGATATGCTTACAGAATCATCTGGCTGAAGAGCAAGCTCAGTTACAGAGTCACTACTGTTGAACTGTGATATTAAGTGATCTTCTACTGTCTTCGTATTTACAAGGTTCTTTGGAGTATTTGGTTGACCATATTTATACTTGGGAAGAGTCTTTATATCATTTTCAGATGCTCCATCTCCAAGTCTCATGGCATATGCAACTGTTGTGATAAATGGAAAGAAACAAAAGAGCGCAAAGAAAACTACACATGCCATTGCAATGCAAAAGATCATGAAGAACACATCGAATGCCAGGAAAACAACTGATAACCTGCAAAATTTAACGATACTGTTGTTTAAGCTATCAAACATATACACATTCATATATTAGAAAGAAGCGCACAATAAAACTAGTCTTGCACCCAACTGTGTGATAAATAACCATAAATGTGTCAATGGAATGTACACCGAATTAACAATCACTACTTAATTACTTCAGCTACATAATCTAGGGAACCTTCCATTTAGTCAAAGCTCGCACCTCGTTTTTTTTATTGACTGGTGTCCGGGCGCCAGCTTTCCCGCACCTCAACTAAATCCACGGGATACCTACCACCTCCCACCAGTAACAGGTACCAGGTAACTCTATCCACCAAGGCTAGAATAGATTAGAAGAATCACCTTTTTTTTGTTGCTTGTAGTGGGATTTGAACTGAGACTTTAGACCCCAAGGCCACACCCTTGGGTCTCACACCTCGCATATTTTTCCAATTTTCTTTTGCTTTTTTCATTCGCTTTGGAGGGGATGGGCAAAAGGGGAAATCATGACTCATAGCAGTAATTACAAAGAACAGAAGCTTCAAATTCTAGAAGCATGGCTCATACCAATAAAGACGGGGTGAATCTTGCAGAAGTGTCTGGCCACCCATAACAATCCAGTAAAAGCCAAACACCCACCAAATCGATGAAATCACAGCATTGACTGATTCCAGCCACTTTATGATGCTGCTAAAAACAGAAAATGTTGTAGGTTAAATACATAACTTTCATCATTTAAGAGTGATAATATTTCACACACAAAATAGTAAAGGTCAATCAGAATTTTGAGCTTTCGTCCATGAGTTCCAGGACTAAAACAAATCTATAAAATTGGGCAAAAAAGGAGCTTGAAAGTGAAGTAACACTAAAGTAAGAACTCCAGATACTTTTGGGAATGAAAGAAACAGTGCAGCAGCAATTTTATTTTCTTTCCTCTCTTGACCTTTAAGAACAACAAACTAATTGATTTTTTACCCTTTTCTTTTACTTTTATCCTTTTGCCTATTGGTGCAAACAACATATGAGAAACACAAGCTTGGGCGTATTGATACGTCATGTGACAACCATAGCTGAATATCTATTCAGTAATATAATTACTCTTTTCCTCCTATGTCTCCTTCTTAAGATAGAAGATCTAAATCTTAGGAGATAAGGTTATTTCATGTTAGACACAGTGGATGAGAAAGGACTATCCAAAATATCTTTAGTCCTTCAAAGTTGGGGTGGAAGTTTCACATTATAGGTACATTCCAATAATGAGGCCGCCAGCATAAACTATTGACTCTCTTGCAGCAATCAATTCTTAAGACGTCCAAGTCCTTGCCACTTTAATCAAGGCAGCAAAGAAGAACACAGTGTACCTTCCTGGATCGACAATTCAAGCACAAGATACTAGACCGAATTCGATAATTATGCTAATATAAGGTAGTGGTGCAGTGATGTGCTTAGATCAATTTAACAGCAAGAAAAAGAATGATTGGCTGTGTGGGCGGGTGGGGGGATGGCATATCCAATTTCACCATGCTATTTTGCCTTGTTGAATTCTTGAGGTTTGATCACAATATATGTGAGCACTATCGCTGTCAGAGTTTCCCTTGCTAAGATGCATCACTCAATCACCCAACTGTCTCAATCCCAAACTAATCTAAGTCGGCTATATGAATCCACTATATTCAAGTGTGCTCTATTGAAGTCCAATTCATT
>JBDJHY010000002.1:13206746-13218823 GCA_039654485.1 Withania somnifera
ATTGTAATTGGACTTGCCTTCTTACCAGTGGTATTAGCTTTATTCTTGTAGTTTCTTGATCTTTGATTTCAGCTATTACTGGTATTTACGTGCTCCGATTATTGCATGGTTTCATTGTCGTTACTGTTCTTTCTCCTTTTTGTTGTGTAACTCTATCCATATTTGTTGTTGTTGTATCTCTGTTTGCCAACTGTTTGGGCATAAGCTGATGGTCTATCGGAAACCTCGCTGTCTCAACGAGGTAGGGGTAAGGTATGCACTCTATTCTACCCTACCGAGTCCCCACTATGTTGTTCATGGTTTCAATTGGAGTCCATATATTTTGAAGTTGAAACTTGAAATTTGAAAATTTGAGTTTTCGAAATTGTGATATTTGGAATTTGAAGTTGTGTTTGGACATGTATTTTAGTTGGAATTTTTTTTGAAGTTCTGTGAATGGAAGTCCAAAAATGCACAAACTGGTCTGATCCTTTTTTGGGAAGTTGAAAATATTTGAAGATTAGATTTTCAATTCTTCAAAATCTAATCCAAAATCTATGACCAAACGTCCACTTAGTTTTGAAATTAGTTGTAAGATGACTCCTCTTTCCAAGGTCAAAAGGATGTCGGTATTACTTTTGTTTAACTTACTCGAAGTTCCTGTCTTTATGTGTGTCTATGATCTAATCCAAGGTGAAAGGGTGTCGTTATTACTTTTGTTTAACTTATTTGTAGTTCCTGTCTTGACGTGTATCTACAGTCTATGTGCTAAAGATGGAGATGTGTGATTGATTAATGTTTTTTGTCCTTGTTATGTTTCTGATCTCATGTGGTTGCACTTTTTGTTTTCTTCGAAGATTTTGACCATTTTAAAGTATGGAAAGCCTTGTACTTTAAAATTAGTGGGTTGGTGACTATATTTTTGAACGGCTTTAGTAAAGTTTTTTGAAATGTTGGAGCAATCATGATCATTGTCTTATCCATTTTTTAAAAATCAAATGATCATTTCATTGACAAAATTTTGGATGCTAATGATAGACTCTACGTCTTAGAGTTGCATTTCCTGTATCATATGTAACCTTGGAACTCCTTGATGTTACTAGGTGGACATTTAAGTCTGATTGGTCGTTATTTGATACATAATAGATGATTTATGAAGTTGGCATGGGACACAAACTAATTATTGAAATGCAAGAAAACTTGCTATATATTCATTACTTGTGATGTCGTCCACATATTTAAATAACATGAGGTGCTCAGCCCGACATTCAACGTGTACGAAGAATCGTGTCGATTGCCAAAGAGGAGGTTGTTATATACTTGCATCTACCATAAGAGGAACATTAACTATAACGGCTAGACTTGTTTTTCTGAAATGAACTTGTTTTGCCTAGGATCAAACTTCATGTCTCATGGTGCATGCAAGCTGGGCCAGACACCATTGCTAAAAAAGTAAAGATAGAGATCCATGTCTCCTCTTATGTACTCTCTGCTGGTTTATTGAATGAATTCCCCTCCCCCCCAACCCACCCATTAGGGATTTTGCCAAAAAAGTGGTGCAACACAGAAGCACTCGCTAAGAGGACGATTTCATTCCCATGACTAAAACATGAAAACTCTTTTTTAAAATACAGGGATGTTACCCTTCAACCGCGATCCTGTCGGTTGTTCGGAATTAAATTTGAGCGGTAACTCAATTCTTTCAAGATTTAGTTCCTTTTGTTGTTATTTCTCTTTAGCTTACCAAAACAGTTTGAATGTGTCAAAATCTTAAAAGTTTTTAGAGTTAATGGTGAGGAGCACAAGCAGCTGTAGCTTGTTTTATTTTTTTCATTGTAATAATTACAAGTCTTAAATATCTCTGGGTATTATGCTTCTCCAGGGATCTTGGCAACTCAAAATTATCTGGTCATTTGGTGCCTGAGCTTGGAAAGCTTGAACATCTACAGTATTTGTGAGTATTATTTGCAATCTTAAACTGACTTTCCATTTCTAGTTAATGAGTCTATTGGTTTTCAAGGAGTAATATCCATGATGTAATTGTTTGTTGCTTCAGGGAGCTTTACAAGAATAATATTCAGGGAACCATCCCTAAAGAGCTTGGTAACTTGAAGAGCCTTATTAGTCTGGATCTATACAACAACAATATTTCAGGGACAATTCCTAATTCACTCGGAAAGTTGAAAAAACTTGTTTTCCTGTAAGTTCTCCTTTATGATGTTTCCCTACTCTGTTCCAGTCGTGTACTTCTTATACATGAGGAGGAAGAAGAAGAAATCTAATATTCTATTACTTGCACTACTCACAGAGTTCCCTTTTCTTCTTTGACCCAAATATTCAGTATCATTTGAACTTAAATTAGTTAGTGAAGTCCTGGGTGAAATCCCCCCTCCCTTATTGTATATACCCAAGACATCTGCTTGTAGTGAACTGGTTATTGTGCATTCCTCTTCTCTTGATTGGAAGTTTCTTATCTAATCTATCAGGCGTCTGAATGATAATAAGCTAACTGGACCAATCCCAAGAGAACTTGCTAGTGTTTCTAGCCTGAAAGTTGTGTAAGTGCATATTCTTTGCTTGTGTTATTATCATTATTCTTATGCGTGTTGATCAAAAAATTTTTATTGTTATTCTTGTGCGAAATAGATTTTGAACTTCCTGCCCTCTTTTTTTCCAGGGATGTCTCAAATAACAATTTGTGTGGAACAATTCCCACTTCTGGTCCATTTGAGCATATTCCACTGAACAAGTAAGATTTCCTTGTATATCCTACAAGTATTGTTATCAAAGTTGAAAGGCAGGAGTATTGAGCAATGGTGTAAATAGTGATCATTCTCTGCATTGTTTATTCAATCAAGTACACCACTAAAATAGACTACGAAGCAAAAAAGGTATCCCTTTTAAAAAGATCATCTTCTTGATTTGCCTTTATCTAAGTTAAATTTGGGCTTCATAGTAGCGAATGACATCGGAAGCAATGACTTCTAAATTTTGTTTTGAAATAAGCAAACTTATTTGAAAAGGATTTGGATTTCCGCGTTGACTTCTAAATTTTGATTTGAAATAAGAAAGTTATTCGGAAATGGTTTGGATATGTTACCTTTTATCTCAGACTACAGTCCATTGATTTGTCGAGAGACCTTAATACACCTAATTAAGAGAGTGATATACTAACCAAAACGAGTTCTAGATTTCCTGTTATTTCAATTAGAATTTGGTTGGCAATAATTCAAACTATAAACGAGATACCTTTGACTCCATTTACTTCAAACCCACAGGAAGCCGAACTGTATCTTTATTTTTTTCTTCTGATATGCTAATTATATTAGCAACACAAATCAATTGAGATGCTTCATGGTTAACATTTTCATTTTTTCTTCCCTTTAGCTCCTTAATTCCCTTATTTCAACATGTATTTATATTAGATTTTGTTGTTATTTGGGAAAGGGTTTGTGTTAGAAAAAAACAAAGTGGAAAAGTGGTACTGGAAAAAATAAATAAAGTCAGTCAAGCAGATAAATTGATTCAGTATATTTTTCGGAAAGCAATTGTGCTCTCGAATATTGTCAAAGAGAGTGCGTGTTCCTGGTGGTGCTCATGTCTCATATTTGAGCCTTACCAGTGTAGCTTTTGCACTATTTAGTCATTTTGTTTTTTTGTTATGACCAACAAATAACAAATCCATCTTGCGCCAACTCTTAGATCCATTCTCTCTTTACCCTTCTCCACTTAAATACCAGGCCTAGTTCGCATGGTGCAGGGATCAAACTTGTGACACAAGTCCTTCAACCTTTGCCCCAAACTAATTCCTGGGGACTTGCGCTATATATAGTATTATACCATGTTATTGTTCTTGATGTCTTAACTCAGTGGTCATCTCCTACTGATTCCTCTATAAGAAACATTATCCTAGTTGATTGTTTCTGATGAGTTTCCTAAACTTCTAATTTGCAGCTTTGAGCACAATCCTCGACTTGAAGGTCCAGAGTTGTTGGGACTTGCTAGCTACGACACCAACTGTTCTTAGAAACTTGCTGAATAGGTTCAGAAGAACTTCCACTGTTGTGGAAGTTAACATATTCCCCTCCCCTGAATGTTGTTTGATGTTGTACTTACTGTGCGTCCAAGTTGTAACTCTAAGCAAAATATGGTGTATGTAGGTGATTACTAAGTTAATGAACGTGTGTAAAACGGTCACTCTATACTGCTACCAACTGTTGATGTATTTCATATTTCGATGTCTAATGAAATGGTTCAGTGGGTTTAGAAAGGCCTATTTGCTGCTGTTACACTGCTAGAGTTATCCATGGACTTTACGGGGAAAATTAATGATCAGCGTGCATATATTTTTCTTGGCGAAGTTTGGTTCATAGTGTTAAAACTTCGTATAAAATGGGACAGATAAAGAGAACATTTCACAACTAACCATTTTAAAGAAATCTTTGAAAGTATGACTTCTTTTCATCTGTTCAAGTTTTAGTGGACAAAAGTTACACAGTATACTAATGAAAGATGATAAGGACTCTTTGGAATTAGTAGAAGCATAAGCAGGATAGGACACCATCCTACCCATGGTTACAGATCTGTTTTGATTATCAAGCTTGACTATGAAGTACTGCAATTTTGCAAATCTATCAGTCAATCTCTGTTATTGTTCCATTTCATCCTATCTAAAAGCATATCCAAGCAACTAACAAGAAAGCTTCAAGAACCAAAAGGATTGAGGAAAACAACAAGAAGCAACAAAGAAGGCAATCGGTCTTGCTTTCATTAATTTCAAGGAAAACAGTCATACATCAACTGTTTCATACCAAAACTTACAAAATCCATATACAAGTTTATCAAAACCTTTTAGTCCAACAATCTCCAGAACTGCTGAAAAAATGAAAAAATTATGAGAAGAAAAGAATGTTTCAAGAAATCAAACCAAAACTCATTCTTGAAGGAGTCCATTTCACAAGCCACTTCAAACCATGCGATAACCCAAACTACTAATGAAATAAACACAGTAAACCACTTTTAACTCATGGTGGCCCAAAGTTCTGAGGAAAAGAACAAAATCCAAGAGGTGTCCTCCCTTTTTTTGTCAATTTTCCTAAGCATCTTCGTTCTTTGTTGGAGTCACTTGAGCTTGAGCTGGAACTTGAGCTCATCTTGTGGGATTTGTCTTTCCTGCATTTAACATCAGCTGTAGAAGGCATATCAACAGCATGATCTGTTTCTTCAGCTGTTAATGCCTTGGCTTTTTCTACTATAACTTCATGATCTCCTTTTCCAGTTTCACCTTCACTAAAATCAGGTACATCAGATCCTTCAACACTTGTTTCCACATCATTAAATGAGCTTGCTCCACTTGGCTTCGCTTCTGCTGACTCACCTCCAGAAGTGCAATTCAGGGGTTTCTCCACATGTCCTTCCAAAAGTTCTTTCAAAGCCAAGTCTATCTCAGCGTTTTATGAATCTGAAGAAGTTCCTATGTTTTTGGATTTCACTGCATGCTCCCAACAGAATCATGAGGAGTGAGTCCCTCATCATCACTTAGAAAGCTTTTCATGATCCAAATCAAAATATTCAGTTGGTCTTGTTTCGAGAATTGGAAACTGCATATTGCGTGTCATGCTTGACACTTCAAGCACCGGTGTGTTGTCAGAACTCCCAGATACTTCAGTTGCTACCTCAGCCTTAGGTTGCTCAAGAACATTTGATTTCTCCATTTCTTTCTCAGATATTCGCCTAAATACCATGTCAATATCTTCAATAGGTTGTGCTTGTGCTTCCAGCACTGGCATTTCAGAATCCTGTGGCCCTGGACATGACACTTCAGCTGCAGCTGCAATCTTCCCAGATTCTTCAGTTGCTAGCTCAGCATTAGGTTGCTCAACAACATTCGATTTCATTTCTTTCTCAGATATTCGCCTAAATACCGTGTCAATGTCTTCAACTGTTTGTGCTTCCAGCACTGGCATTTCAGAACCTTCCGGCCCTGGACTTGACACTTCAGCTGTTGCTGCAATGTTCCCAGATTCTTCGACTGCCAGCTCAGCATTAGGTTGCTCAAGAACATTCGATTTCTCAGCAATTTCTTGCTCAGCTATTTGCCTAAATGCTAAGTTGATATCTTTAGCTGTTTGTGCTTCTAGTACTGGCATTCCAGAACTTCAAACACCGCCGCATCCCCAGATTCTTCACTTACAACCTTAGCTTTAGGTTGCTCAAGAACTTCCGATTTCTCTATTTCTTGCTCAGATATTTGTCTAAATGCTAAGGTAATGTCTTCGGCTGTTTGTGTTTCCAGCACTGGCATTCCAGAATCATCCTGTACTGAACTTGACACTTCAAACACCAGTGCATCGTCAGAACGGCTAGATTCTTCAGTTGCTAGCTCAGCATTAGGTTGCTCAAGAACATTCAATTTCTCAGATATTTCTTGCTCAGCTATTTGCCTAAATGCTAAGTTAATATCTTCAGCTGTTTGTGCTTCCAGTATGCGCATTCCAGAACTTTCCTGCACTGAACTTGACACTTCAAACCCCACCGCATCGCCAGAATCATCCCCAGATTCTTCAGTTGCTAGCTCAGTATTAGGTTGCTCAAGAACATTTGATTTCTCAGCTATTTGCCTAAATGCTAAGGTAATGTCTTCAGCTGTTTGTGTTTCCAGTACTGGCATTCCAGGATCTTTGTGTACTGAACTTGACACGTCAAACACCGCTGCATTGTCAGAACCCCCAGATTCTTCAGTTGCTAGCTCAGAATTAGGTTGCTCAAGAACATTCAATTTCGGAGCTATTTCTTGCTCGACCATTTGCCTAAATGCTAAGTTAATATCTTCAGCTGTTTGTGCTTCCAGTACTGGCATTCCAGAATCTTCATGTACTGAACTTGACAAGTCAAACACTGCTGCATCGTCAGAATCACCAGATTCTTCAGTTACAAGCTTAGCTTTAGGTTGCTCAAGCAAATCCGAATGCACTAGTTCTTTCTCAGAACTAATTCTAAATGCTGACTCAACATCTTCAATTGTCTGTGCTTCCACCACTGGCATTCCTGAATCATTCTCTACTGAACTTGACACTTCAAACAATGCCTCATTTTCAGAATTCCCAGAATCTTTAGTTACTAGTTTAGCATTAGGTAGCTCAGGCACTTTAGAGTGCTCTATTTCTTTCTCAGGAGTACTTCTAAATGCTAACTCAATATCTTCAACAATTTGTGCTTCCAGCACTGGCATTCCAGAATCTTCAGCATTAGATTGCTCAAGAACATTAGATTTCTCCATTTCTTTCTCAAAAACTTGCCAAAATGCTGATTCAATATCTTGAATTGTTTGTGCTTCTAGTACTGACATAGCAGAATCAGTTTCCTCTTTGACTCTAACTTTTTGAGGCATTTCAGTCATTCCAGTTTGAGTAGATTTTAAATTCTCTACCTCAAAGACAGAGTTGTGAGCTTCAGCTGCAGGCACTTCTGGAACCATCTCTTGATCATCCAAAATTTGCTTAGCCCTGGGATCTGAAGGTCCAACATCACAATCCTCAGGGAGCCCTCCTTCAATTAGTCTAGGATCAACAGCATTATCAGCTTCTTCTTCAGCAATTTCCGTATGAGATGCATCAATATGATCAATAATGCTCATTGCCGAATTTTGAACTTCTGAAGCACATTCCTCTTCTTCGTGCTTATCAATCTCTTCAAATGAGAGTGCGTTTAAAGTCTCAGGGTTCACCGGGAACCTCCTTTCATGTACTTCAGCACAGACCTCGTCAGAAACTTCTGTATTGCCAGAATCAACAGTGTTGAATGCAGACAAATCATCTCCAGTGGAGTCGATTTGTCTCTCGAACTTACTCTGGCTTGACCCCAGCTCGTTGATGCTAAAGTCACCAACTGTATCTAATTCATAGAGCAATGCCTCATCAATGTCCTCAATACCATCTGTCTCTTCAACTATATATTGCTCATCATGGTGAAAATCAGCTTCTTCTGGTGGCAATCCATAGTTTTCCAAGACTTTGATCTGGTTATCATTTTCCTCGAGGATCATGTTGTTTAGACCTAATAGACCAGAACCTCTTTGGCTCTCCACAACCTCATGCAGATAGGAAATGGATTCGGGAGTGCGGGGGGAGCTGATAATAGGAACCCCATTATCAAGGTCATGGATTTCTGAAACATTCAAGTTCTCAGTGGTGCTTGCTTCCTCAATTGACTCAACCAGGATAGCTGGTGGATCCTGCTTATCACAAAAGGACACACTTATACTACCAGGATTGATTCCCAACTAGAAACATTGAAAGTAAAGAAGAGCGAGAAGGAAAGAAATGAATTAAGTTGCCAACAACATAAGGACGATAACAATTTATTAATGCAAGACACCAAAAATAAGATAAACAGTAGTTGATCCTATCACTAAATAAAACTTCTAGTCTTCTTTATTCCCCCCATCCACTCACCCATCCCACCACCCCAAAAATGTAAGACTTGCAAAGAAACAGTTAAAGAAAAACCTGAGAAATGTAACCAGTCAATTCTCTAATCATCTTGGCATGATGCAATCATCAGTAATCCTCTATTTATTTGGCATGATGTAGTAGTACATGCGATGTAAGTAACCAGCAGTATATGCTCGTCAAGATGATGCAGGATATTAGTAGGGTGTATAACATGGCCAAATTACAAGTTACCAGCAGCAATTCACTCATCCAGATGATGCAGGACATCAACAGTGAGTGCCATACAGCCAGATTACAATAACCAGAGAGATGCACTCGTCTAGATGGTGAATGATATTTCCTCAGATACGCAATATTATTCCTAGAAAATTAATTATGCTTCTATCACTGACTCAGCCAAATCCATAATTAGATTTCAACATTCTGAAGTTCAATCGCTAAACCTTTAGAGGAAAGACATTTGTGTAAAATATGCTTTAGCCATGTTCATTTTTGTCAAGTTCAAGATTATTAATCAAACTGTGAAGTCAAGAGCAGGATATCAGTACCAGTGCTTTACTTCTGTAATAAATCCAGATAAATTTTTGCTATTTCAAATCATTTTGTTCTTCTGGTCAATCCTAGATTCAAGTTAGTGAGGAAACATGTCCAAGTCCTGGCTTTTTTATGGGTTTAGTCCTCTTTCTGGCTTTTCAAATCATAGCTTATAGTCCATATTACTTAAAACTTGTCTGTGCTTCCTTTTGAAAGCTATAAAACTCGTACTACTGCCTTGCTGATATCACATGACAGAACATTTATCTTGAATTTGATCTAGATGGCGAATTGCATGACTTCGAAAATCTCTGTGTTGAAGTATTTTGGCTTTGCATTATTCTCTTCACTCAAGGTTGGGATACATAGATGAGGCTCTGAGACTTCTAAATTGAGCTAGGTTACATAGATATGCCTTAGTTTGACACATTATGCTCAAAAACTTTATAGCATTATAGTTAATTCCCCAATATGAAACATCCGTAATCATGAAAAACAAGCCAACATGGGTACCAGACTATTGTTCTACTATTATAGGAATCTAAGTTGCAGTTCTGTTGCTATTAGTTCAAGTACAGTAATTATGTGACTTTGCCTGGTTATTTGGTACATAAAGTAGGTATTTCTTTCTTTTTTTTCCATAGCAGCAGTCTCGCATTTAAAGATAAAATTTAACCAGCTTTCAATTTTCTGAGGTCAACCCTTGTAAATGAGCTATGAAGTATGAAATGAGAAACAATGAAGAAAGAGAAGTTGCATAAACGGAAACGTATAAAAAAGAAATGTGAAACAAAGTGTTTACCTTTACTTCCCAATCTTCTGATGGTTGTTCATTAATTGATTTGTCTAAGCACGCCAATTCTTCTTCACTCTGAGAGATGAACCTCTCCTCCACTTCACTCTGAGCATCAGTAACCGAACTTTCAACAGCACTTGATGAGGGAAAATCATGCTGTTCAGAGACTATAGCTTCTTCCTTCTCAATCACATCCTCCAGAGATTGCCTCTCCAAAGAAGGCACAACTGGTTGATCAAGAGGAACCTGTGTGATTAGAGAATGTTGTTCATCACTCATCTGATGAACGTTTTGATGTCCTAAGGATGTTGAAAGGCATTCCATGGTCTGGTATACAGCATGTTGAGGCATAATATGGGTATCTGCATCAAATCTTGAAAAGGAAACTTGCTGTTGTGCCTGCTCAATAGTTCCTTCTTCATACCCAATGTCTTCATCTGCTGATGATTTCAAGTCAACAGATGCCTGACCCTCAAAAAATGCAGGCACCGGAGGGGCATTTGCACCACCAAAGACTTCGTCATCTTGAGAAATCTCCACTTTTGCAACATCAAGCTCATTTTCACATACCACCTCCCTTGATAGAAATTCTTGGTCACCTGCTGGTGCCAAAATCTCTTCACTAGTTGGAAGGAACTTCTCAATGTCCTGACTATTTTCCTCAGATTCCCTCTCTACGAAAGAAATAGTCCTTTTAACCAATGTAGGCGGTAACCCTGTCTCGGATTCCGCATGCTGATCTGAATAAAAGGAGGCTGAAAATACGTTTTCTCTACTAGCAGAAGGACTGGAATCATAAATAGGTATTCCGCGAGAAGTATGATCCACTGAAGTGCTCATGATGTGGAAATCTGGTCCATCGAATGAAGCTTGCCTCGATATTCTGTTTTGTTCAACATGTACCATTATCTCCTCTGAACTTGATCTCATTTCTCCTTCTTTATCAACAAAGACACTTTCACTCACTTCGGCCAATGACGAAGAGCTAGATTGACTGCTGTATCTTTGATAAGAAGTTTCTGCTCTTGACTGAATTTCAGTTGGATTAAGTTCCAAAGCAGTGGTCACTCTTCCTTCCTGGAGTAAAGCTTCTTCTGCTTCATGATGATCTTCTACAGTTCCCAGTTGCACCAAAGACTCTACTTCTTCGGAGGATTGACTTCCATGTCTGACATGCTCAGAAGAATGCTCTAGTTCAGATATCAGCTCTGGCTCCTCTGAGATATGTTCATCCGTGAAGTCTTTGCATTGCAGTTCTTCTTGATCAACGCTTTTGTGCCTTAGCTTCCCTTCAAAGAGGTTTCTATCTTCCAGATCTTCAACTGAACTTAGTGATTCTGTTTCAGGAACAGAACTCACCTTGGAATCACTAAGTTCACTAGATTGTCTTTGAAATGACGAGTAGCTTGTTCCTTCTGAAGCGATCCTCTCTGGAACAAAATAAGGTCTCAAATGGATATCTTGCTTGTCTTGCCTGTTCAGCCCAAAGATTGAGGGTCTTACAATGAAACTGTCGTGCCTCCTGAAAAGCGGATCCTTTGCTTGAAATGTTATAAACTCTTCTTCGTCCTCCATAAGATCAGGTTTCTCTTCACCCGAGTCATAAGGAAGATCAAATGGGTTTCGTTTTGGTACTAAAACAGATGGAGCAGACCCCGGGATTGGTGGCAATCCAAGGTCATAGTTATCATTATGAGAATCAAACGGATTGTTTCTTGCTGTAGAAATGGACGGAATGTTGAATGAAAGATCATCACTTTCCAAGTCAATCAAATTCTTTTCGGTCATTATCAACCTCATTTTCTTCAGTGCTCTTCTCCTTGCCATAAGATTCTCCAACCGCTGATTCCTTTCAACCTCGGAGCTTCCCAAGTCAATTAGATTCTTCTGATCCTCTTCTGTCCATGTAATAGCTGACTTACTTTTTTCTTCCTCGTCTCGTTTTCCTTCTTCATCCTCACCATCTACAACTTCTAGCTCTTCTTGATTTTCACAACCATCACCAGAATTGTTATCACTCTCAGTGGTCTTACCAGAATTATCCGAAGCAGCATCAGAACCATCGTGCAACAAACTAACATGTTGAGGAGTGTCTTCATCCAAAAGCGGATGGAGCTCATGAAGCATTGGAATAATGTCAGCCAATGAAGCATCTGGAGAAGAGCTCTCAGCTCGATCTGACTCCGAATCAAAAGACTCATCGTCATCGCCGTCATCATCCTCATCCTCCTGTTCTTCCTCTTCCTCTGTCTCCTTTTTCCAAGGGGAACCAGGAAGAGAATTAAGATTCACCCTTTTAGAATCAAAGGAATCTG
>JBDJHY010000002.1:13225437-13240954 GCA_039654485.1 Withania somnifera
GGATTAGCCCGGCTGGGAACAGTGCCGAACTAGCTCAACCCGGAGATCGGCCGGTCCACGAACCCCCTGGTCAGGAAGGGCCCGGCTCGGACCGGGTGCCAGGCATACCCAGACCTTCATAGTGTAGCTTAACAACTTGATACCCTTATAATTATTGCAGTTTTAAATATCACCCGTACAATGGAACCATTGTACTCCATTGACAAGCTTCATGCATCTTTGTCGTCCTACAAATAACATTAAACAACTCAGTAACTCACGCCCCACCTGCCCCACCCGAGCTCTTCCAGAAATCCACTGAGATCTTATTTGGCCCAATTGCTCTACCTCTATGCATCCTACGAATAACACTCTTAACCCCATTTACCCTAATGCACCTACAACAACTATAATCCATACTCCTGCGTGCGTGCTCCAAAGCCCCTATCACAATGTCTTTGTCCCCTGTTTCGTTCAAGAGTTTATGAAAGTATGACTTCCATCTTCTATGAATGAGTACATCCTCCACCAAAACCTTGTTGTCATCATCCTTTATACACCTCACTTGGTCTATGTCACGAGCCTTCTGTTCTCTAACCTTGGCTAACCTTTAACTTCTTATCCCCGTTTTTACCCTCTAATTCAACATACAATCTTTTAAAAGTGTTGTTTTAGCCATCGTAACCGCCATCTTAGTCTCTCTCCTGGCTATTTTATACTCCTCTCTATTCTTCTGGTTCTCCTCCTTGGTCATACTATCTACCAACTTCCATTGAACTTCTCCACTCCACCACTAACCCCCCCCTCCCCCTCCCCCGACGCCTGCCAGATTGACCTTAAGAGACACTTAACACCTTCCTCGCTGTCTCCCTAATACAATTCACTGTCTTATCCCACATACTATTAGCATCCCCACTTCTCTTCTAAGCCCCCGTGTTCGACAACTTCTCTCTTATCTCCAAAACACCGGCTAAATTCAAGCTACCCCACTAAACCTTATGTATGTCCTCTACAACCTTTTTCATCCTCTTCTTCCTAATCTCCATGTTTATCACCAAAAACCTATGTTGGGTCGAAGGATTTTCACTAGGAACATCGATACATTCTTTATGCAAGCTTCTATTCCCCTTTTGAAGTAGCAAAAAGTCAATCTGAGTTTTCTCCACTAAACTACGGAAAGTGATCAAACAGTCCTCTTTCTTGGGAAAACTCAACTTTGCTATCACCAACCCAAAGACACTAGCAAAGTCCAAAAAAGAAGCCCCTCATTCATTTCTTTCGCCGAAACCAAAACGTCCATGAACATTGTCATACCCCCTCTGAGGTTATGCCCATTGAAATCACTGCCTATAAAAAATTTCTCGGTATCAGGCACCTCTCTCACTACATCATCCAATATCTCTTCTCCTCCTCATCTAAACCCACATGCGGAATGATGTTTAAAGTATACTCTCCAATGACCAACTTAATCAACAACCTATCATTTACCATCATAACCTCTACCACTTGCACCCTAAGCTCGTTATCGACTAAGACCCTTCGCCATTCTTATTATTTATGTCTCCCAAACCAGTCTATATCCTGCGCTCTAGTACCTACCCACTTGGTCTCCTGAACACAAGCTATATTAACTCTCGTCTTTCTTAAAATCTTCACTGGTTCTATGGACTTGCCCTGTAAAATTCCTATGTTCTACGACCTTATCTTTAACCTAGAGGCTCTCTTAACGGTCTTACCCCTTCTACCCCCCGACCTAGAACCTGACCTCGACTCTGACCTTGCTCCCAATCCCGACGAATCCCAAACCCCAACCTCGCCCCCAACCAAAGACATGACTCTCCTCGACTAACATCAACCAAAGCCATTCAAAGAAGTAAAAGTTATTAAGGGGATTCTAACAAAACCAAGTACTCACAAATCAGCTAGCTACTAAGATTGACTAAAGTCAACTAGAATAAAAGAAAATATCCAGGAAATTCAACAAACAAAAGATGGAGTCTGTCAAGAAAACATACTTAAACAATATAAGCGATAAACAATTAACACCCTACAATACAATTACTCAAGCAAGAACAAAAAATTACCTAATAATTAGCCAAGAATAAACAGTAAACAATATTCAAAAAAAGGCAACCAATTTTCAATACAACAGATCCACAGAACGCAATATACCAAAAAAAAAATAAATAAATATTGATATGACCCGATGACATATAATTTAGATAATATTCACATTTCTTCTTCTTTCATTTATAGATGATATAAAATAATTTAGTCATTACTAGTTTAGAGATCAAGTTTTGAGATATACATTTCACTCTACTTTCACTTATTCATTATTTATTATATATCTTAAAAAATTAAGTTCAAACAAATTTGCAAATTTATTATTGAAATCATAGACTTTTTTCAAATTCAATCTTTTCGAATAAGATAATTCTAACAACAATAAGTAATTAATTTAGTAAAGTATAAGTAATTATGATGTTTACTTTACCAACAACCAGGCTGAGCTGATGACTCCCAATATGATTAATCATTGTCAAAGATTTTAATCTGGTGCCTCTTGAAATAAATACTGATTCAAAGGAATTCAAAGGTAATTTATACATAATGCTTTTGTAATGAATTGCAAGTTCCATCTGGAAAGAGCTTGGGAATGCTCAAATCATCACACATATAGGGAACAAAACAGAGTGACAGATGCAATGGCAAAGGAGGGGGCTGGCCAACATTTTTTTTAAAGATGTTAAATTTTTTATAGTTCCTCCGATGTATGTAGCTAAATAATTTTGGAATGACACCGAATAAATTAGCTTTAATAGGGTTATTTTGAAATATAATAGTATTAACTTTGAGCCAAACTCAATATACATTGCCCCTACTGGCTAAGTCTATACTAAATTTGCTACTGTTTATTTATATAATCTATCCGACTTACCATTAAAAAAAGAAAAAGAAAAAGAAAAAGAAAAAATGATACTAATGTTTTAATACTAATTTAAATAGTATGACCTTCGTAAAGAACAGTAGTTTGAATTTTTTAAAGGACCAAAAACTGAATATTGGAAAACTAATGGAGTATGAAAATGAAAATGGCCAAAGCATAAGGGTGCGGAATAAATAATTAAACTACGACTTCCCGCGAGAAAAAATTCACAAAAATCTCACACACTATATTTCAAAATTTTCAATTAGGGTTTGTTCAACCGTCTATAGATTTTCCATTTCCCCCTAATTTCATATCTCATCAGCTTCGAAACCTATCTGGTAAGTCGCTCTCGTTTCTATTTCTTTTTGGTGATTTCATTGAGTGAGTTTTGATCTGCGAACTATCAGAAGTTATTGATTAAGTGGTGTATTGATGGTTTGCTTATATGGACTTAGGCAATCCTCATGAGCTAACTTTCGGCTTGAGTTAGGTACGCAGGTCCATTCCCATTTGGGCTGCCGTACACTCTAGTTGGGCCCATGGCGTGAAGGGGTGTTAGAGTGGTTGAAAGTCTTACATTGGTTGGGGAATGAATTGGTGGTTTGCTTATATGGAGTCGCGCAATCTTTATGGTGCCATATCTTTACAGTTTGAAATCTGCATATGTGAATTGAGTTTCGTTCTATGAACTATATCAGAAGTTGTTGATATCACCTTATTTGAAATCTTCATCTGTAACTTGAGTTTGCTTAATGAAAGTTGTTGATTGCCGAATAAGCTTCAGTTTCTGTGCTTTGGTTTAATTTTAAAATCTGCAAATGCGAGTTGAGTTTTACTCTGAAATTTGTTGATATATTGGCGTATAAGCTTCAGTTTTCGTACTTAAATAGAATGTTTGAATCTGCATATTTGAGTTGATTTTGGAGTAATATTGTGAAATCAATGTTGCAATTTTTCCTTCTCCCCTCCCCCGATATTCCTGCACTTGAGGAAGTAAGGATTCTAGGATGATTGACTGTGAGAGGACAAGTGTTTTATAGCTTGATTGGCTTTTTATTTAGTGGAAAAAAGAGAAAATCAATGAACTTGTTTATAGATGTAATAGAAAATTATTCAGTTTAGCTGTCTTTGCTTACTGAAAGATAAGAAGATCGAGGAAGTACTGTTAATGTCGTAAAAAATTGTAACCGCACTAGGAGATCTTGTGTTATTTATGGGTTCATAACATTTAAGGTGAATCTGAGAAAGGCCCTGCCGTGAGGGGTAAGTGGGTTTTGGGGGTTGCTTGCAGCTTTCTTGGTGGGAGGATCCATGAGTTCTCCCTATGGAGTTGAGAACTTTGACCGAAACACTAAAAGATGGTAGTGGTAGCACAGAGGTCATGCTCTTGGAGAAAAGAAGTGACCAACATGGATAATGAAGGAAATATAAAGGTCATGACTAATGAACTTGTTTTAGGAAAGGATGAAAGGAATGAATCAGAAAATAAACATCATGGGAACATTTTATTTTCCCTGTCGCAATTAGAACTAGAGAGAACTCCAGTCTCTTTTGCTACTGATTTTTAAACGTGTAATGTACCAGGGTTATCAAATTTAAGGCATTAGAATAGCATAAAACCACTAAAAATTGATATTACTTCATGGAACTTATAATTAATTATTACAGCAGATTGTAGCTGGACTTAGCTTAAGTTCCAGCATATAGGACCTGAATGTTGAGGTTCTGTGGGGTTGGCCTTTCGTTCACAGAATCAGTAGCTTTTAGGCTTTACCTGCTGGTAAGACTAACTAGATTATTTTAAGTTTTCTGGACTTCAAGTGAAGTAGAAAATGCAGCACAAAGTTCTGAAAGGGCACCTTGTGAGCAACGCACCATTTTTGTTAAATTTATTAGATTAACTTAAAACCATTAAAAATTAATGTTCTTCATGGAGCTTATAATTATTTATTCACTAGTCTTCAATCAACTTAAATACCACAGCAAATTGTAGCTGGACTTAGCTTAGGTAGATTTCCAGCATATAGGACTTGAATGTTGAGGTTCTGTGGGGGTTACCTTTCGTTCACAGAAACTCAGTAGCTTTTACGCTTTACCTGCTGGTAGGATTAACTAGATAATTTTAAGTTTTCTTGACTTTGAGTGCAGTAGTAAACAGAGCACAAAGTGCTTAAAAGGCACCTTGTGTGCTTGGTCTCTGACTTTATTCCTTGAAGTGCTCACTTGAGAAAAAAACAAAAAACTAGTTGCAAAGTAAACTAAAATAAAGCATGCATGCATTCACACTCCTAATAGCTGAAGTACTTGAAGAATAAAATTGAGATGTGTTTATAAGTTTTTGTCAATAATATTTTTGTTCCGAAATGATGTTTGGGAGCCCTTTTTGATATAAGCAAAATGAATACATGATGGTCATGGCCTAAACCTTGTAAAAAGAGATCTTCAAAATGGGAAAGAAGGTACATAAGGTTACAGTTCCAGCTTTCCCCCCCTCCCTATTGGTATAGTTGGTTTATTTGTTTTACTATTCCTTCTTTTTGTTTCCCTCTCCTTCCTGTTGTCCCATCTTGAGTACAGCTTTCATTTTCTTCCTTCTCTTCTTATTTCCTCATCTTCCCTCCTGATTACGGCTTCTTTTTGCTTATGTCCATGCCTTATTAGTCTTGATTCATCTTCCTTCCTTATCGAATTTAGTACTTTCATTTTTTTGGGTAGAATATTTTTATTGGAAAATATGGGATTGCAAAACTTCTACTATTTTCCTTTATTGAGTTGGTGCTATATATTTACTGTGCTTTCATTAACCCACAAAACTCTGGATCATTTCACTGTTACATAGCAATGGATCGACTAATTGAAGAATTGATAGTTAGACTGAATAGTCCAGGCAAATGTAATTGTTGTTTCAAAGCTGAATGAATGAATGGAGTTGCTACTCTGTAATTATGGATAACATGGTAGAAAACCAGTGTTTTTATCTGCCAATACTTGTGCTTGGTCATTCAACTCTTTCCTCAATTTCCCCTTTTTCTGTTTAGAGGTATGGATACATCAAATCCTGCAGTCTTCGTCAATGCTGAGCTCCTCCGCTTGCATATGGGAAGGAGGGTTCGAGCTGTGATTCAGGTTATGGGCTCTGATGGTGGTGGTACAGTGAGAGGGAGATCTACAGATGACCAGCAGATAATTGTCAAAGGCAACCCCCCTGGTCCTCTTACAACATTTGTTGAGGTCATAGGTATCGCCGATGGTAACCTATCTATCCGTGCTGAAATATGGTCCAACTTTGGGGACACACTTGGTATCACTCCATAATTTTGATTTGTTTAACTCACTATATTTTTTGGTGCTGGAATCCTTCTGATTACTTTCATTGTTTGATTTTTGTTGGCCCTGCATTTGCTTTTAATTCGTGAAGCATAAATGAGTTCGAGCTATTTCCCTGCAATAATTTGCTGGACGAAAATGCAACTTAAAAGTTATTAGCCTCTAGATTTTCTTTCCTAGCTAAAGCCGAAAGTTACATTCGAAGTTTATGTGGATTATTAGGAGTATGTATAAATCATTCCTTGGTTGGAATTATAGGTTGTTATCCTTGTATACTAAAGTGCTATTAGATTGTGCAGCATGGATCTGTAAACAGACGATATATATATTTGTTTGTTGTGTATACACCATGAGCTTGGTAATCTTCATGGCATTGCAAGTGCGAAGTGGGTACCTAAGTTCCTCATCTCCTCGGAGATCAACAAAATAACGCTTTTAGGATTTAACTTCGTCGTTTTCCTTTTAGTTAAAGATGGAAATCAAGTCACTTAGGGTTTTATTTGATTATATTGGAAGTGCAAATGAGTGACTTTGATACAATTCATACCCGTGTTCATGTATTCATGCTGCCTAACTTTATTTGCTTGCTATAACTCAAATTTCACAGGAACTAGTCCTGACATGTCTCTTTTTGTTGCAGATACATTTAGCTATAACCGTGTTTGCATGCTGGCAAATGGCGATTATAAACACCTGTTTATATGAGGACTCAAAAGCGACATGATTTAGTGGATCCTAATAAGTGATCCAACTCTTTCACTACCTCTCTTGTACATGATGTCTGTGTTTTATACTTGTTTGACAGATTCTTGTTTAGTTTGATATGCTTGTTATCTTGTGATATACTGTTTCTCAGAGCGAACCTGCTGAAATCCAAAACTATTGTGCCGCATTTTGGCTGTTGCTACTTGCTAGACAATGTTAGGCTGTTAGCTAATGCTGATTTGTAACTTCATATATCGATATTTGAGAACTAAAATGGTAAATGCTTTGGAAATTATTTTCTTATGATCTTATCCAAGAATTTGAATGGCCTTGTCCTAAGCATTTCTTTGGATTCTTTCTTTTTTACTAGAAACAAAAAAAGAAGATTTAGAGTGGAAAGGAAAGAGGCCAAAGGAAGTTGGAACTTTTTTACTATGTTTGGGTAGTGAATTCTGCTAAGAATTGTTTCCTGTTTCTGTAATAGTAATTTGGACAGAAAATGGGGAAGAAAAATACTTAGAGGGTTGCCCCTGGAAGGGATAAAAACGACACCAGATAGCCACAATTATTTTTTTAAATAACAAATGTCAAACATCTTACATTTCATATTTTACTTAGAAAAGTTTTTAATTGCGTAAATATTATGGTATATTTAAATTTATAGGTTTAAAAGTTCTATAATTTTACAAATATTATATACTAACATTCTTCATATCACTAGTTTTAAATTTTTTTTATTTCTTTTTAAATTTCATATTTATTCAAATTTCTTTTCAAAATTTCTAGTTTCTTACTTTTTATTTAGTAATATGGTCTTTTTGACAATGTATTTCATTTTTTTCCCTCTCATGCTTAAAAAGAGTAAACCTTTTGTGAAAATGTCATAAAATCAGTGTATATTATTAAAAGTGGAAAGCTTCAAAGTGCAAAGTTGAATTATTGTTATGTCTCTGCATTAAATCAAAATATTATAAAAATCTAATGAGTTAAATATTAATCATACTATATTAAAAGTTATTTTATTCTTTAATTTACCGATTAGCAAAATTAAATTAGACTCTCTTCCATGTAACTCTCAAAAGGGAGAAAGTTGAGGAGTTAATTGCATGGACATCCAGTAAAGAGAAGCCAAGAGGCAAGAGTCCTTACTCATAATAACATTTTGGCCGAAGAGAATTCAATTGCCACATTAGCATTCATTACTTGCTTAGAGAACTCAATGGGCATATGTTACATGTCTCTAAAAATTCTTATTTGGCTGATCTTCTTTCCACATTTTTTTTTTCCCCAAAACTTTGTAAGAAAGTCTATGAGGAAATCTTGCTCTTAATCAACTTTTGATTTGATTTGTAAGTAAAGATTGTTTGTAGAAGTTGAGGTAGCCTTCAGCAGAAGAACAATTATACAACACTTGTAGCTTTTTGATTGTATTCATGTCAACTGGTAGATGAATCAAGGAAATGCTATATTTCTAAATACACCAAAAAAGGAGAAAAAAGTAGTAGAAGAAGAAATGCAAAGACGAAGAGATGCAATGCCTATCTTATTTGTTGATGCTCCATTGTAAGTTCGTTATTCTTTTGCTTTACAAAAAGATTTTTATCAAAGAAATTCTTGAAATGGATATATCACACTCTTTGTTTTGTATGTTTTGATATCTAGGTTAGTGGAAGCATTAAAATATGTGTGTACCATTTAAAGTTCACCGAATTGCAATATAATATTTTTTTACTAAATATTTTGGATAAACATGCAATGCGGGTTTTTAAAAATGAATTTTAAAAAAATTAGTAACTCAGATTGAGGGATTCTTTTTTCCGATTTATTAATCGGGTGATTAATTAATTTGATATAGTAGAAGAATCTTGGAATGGAGTGAGAGAAAAAATGAACAATCTTTGAATCACGTGATTTCCCATTTTACAGCGATTTGAAGAAGAGCTCGCGGTCATGGGAGCTCCACGATGTCATGTAGTTGTCTCGTTTTACCGCCATGGATTCACATATATAGTTCTCCCAAATTGATCTACTTTCGCTCAGACCAAAATACATAGCTAGAAAATGGATCACTATAAAGTATTAGGGTTAAGAAAAAGCGCAAGCAAGGAAGAAATAAAGCAAGCATTTCGTAAATTAGCAATGGAATTTCATCCGGACAAGCACGCACATTCTTCACATCAGTTAAAGGAAAACGCTACTCTAAAATTCAAGCAAGTTTCTGAAGCCTACGAGACTCTCATCGACGATCGCAAGCGCGCTGATTACAATATCCGGTACAATAGTTACCGGAATTCAGGGAATAATTATGCCGGTAATAATAATTATTATCAGAATAGTTACCGGAATAATTATGGTTATGGGTTTAGTCGGCCTGCTGCAGATGGCGGTGGTTCTGTTAGTATTGTTACCAAATTTGAGATGGTTCTAAGGTTCATGACGACACGGGCGTTTCTACTTAATGCTGCACTTGCAGGGTAGTTTTTCCCTTTCTCCTTCCTCTTAGTTTTCGTGTTCTCTAAATCCATTTTTGAAAATGGTATTTGATTGATACGTAATTTTAAGTTTCAATAATAGTAGTAGTACCACGACAACAATACTCAATGATCATGTAAATTCTTAATATCCATCTTGCTCCATTTAGACTTGTTTCACTGCAATACTCAATGATCATGTTTTTTTTTTTCTTCCACTTAGTGAAACTACACTAGGTATGTTGTTGTCGATGTTGTACTAATGATTATGTTATTCAACTCCAGAGGCTGTCATATACAACAATAATAATACCCAATATATTCCACAAAATGGAGCCTAGGAAAGGTAGAGGTATGCAGTTTGTACCACTATCTCATAAGTGAGGTAGACAAGTTGTTTCTGATAGACTCTGCTCAATACAAAAATAATTTAGAAAAGGACTTATCCTTGCAAGGATAAGGAACAATGGATAGTAAAAATAACAGCTAATAGCAGAAGTAAGATAACCACAAAATAATGCTACAAATGATCTACTCGAAACAACAAACAAAGCACTACAATTCCAGCACGGGCAAAACAAAGCAAACCTACATATTAATAAGAACAAAGTCCATTCAACTAACATTCTACCCTAATACATATCCCCTACACCTTCTTATATAGGGTAATATTATCGGTAAGCTGTAACTTCTCCATACACCTTCTTATATAGGGTAATATTATCGGTAAGCTGTAACTTCTCCATGTCAAATTTAATCACCTCCCTTCAATATTTCTTTGGTCTAGCTCTACCTCGCCTCTACCTGACCTGATAGGAAGATATTAAATTTATGTTCAAAGAGTGAAAAAATAACAAAAACAACATACCCCTTAATTCCACAAATGGAGTTTGGGAAGGTAGAGTGTACGCAGACCTTACCTTCAATAGGGAGGTAGAGAGTTTGTTTTTATAGATTATCGGCTCAACGAGAAGCATATCAAAACGTATCGAAAAAGAAATAATGAAAGTGAAGAAACTATGGCAAAATACTAAAAAGAAAATGGCAAAGCGTTCTTAAAAGAAAAAGAAATAATAACTACAACAAAATAGTTCGCTAATGAAAGTACTATCGACAATAGAAAGATGTTCGAAGAGTAGAGTAAGAGAGAAAAATCACATCAAATGTCTTAAGTTTGAGTAGTTTAATAGAAGTATTTCCGAAGCATCTAAGGTTGTGGCCTAGTGGTCAATAAAGTGGATGGGAACCATGAGGATTCGTGTTCAAATCCTAGCAGAAACAAAGACACTAGGTGATATCTTCCTATCTATCCTAGCCTATGGAGTTAGCTAATGCTGTTGTTGGTTGGAGGTAGCAGGTATTTCGTGGAATTAGTCGAGATGCGTGCAAGGCTCAAAGAAGGAGTATTCAATTCCCTTTTAGTTCTTAAGGTATATGTGTTGTGTAAAACTGTGATCTTTAGGAATATTTGTGTTCCATTAGACCCGGTGGTTGAGTCATGTGAATATGTGATTATAGTAGTTACAATATGGGAGTGCAGATGTTGAGACTAATGACTCTTAGGTTCTGATAGTCATCTAATGTGGGTTTATGTTATACTTATATGTGGGTATTCTTCCCGCTAGTGTGTGCTAGATGCTTTCGATGTGCAATAGTTGGAATTGTGTAATTTCAAAGTATATTCCTATTACTTGACCTCTCCCTAGATCCACCCCTAAATTTAAATTGTATGGTTATTTTGAACTATTAGATTTCGTAATTTGCTATGTTTTATTGGGTTATTCGTATGTGGTACTATGTACGTTATATAAGCTGCATTTGATTTTCCATGTAATGTGAAGTTTGATTCTTCTCTATTTGTTCTCTTTTGGATATAGTAGGTTTTGACTGAATTAAGTGAATTTACAATTAAAAAGCTGTGTTACTTCTACTTTTGCATTACCAAGTTTCATGAATTAGTCTTGTGACAACTTTTGAATGTGAATCTTGGATGATTCTGAAGTTCAATGGCCGTGTGTTTGTAATGAGGGAACTGTGGCATATTGGCATTGCCCTTGCTGTATCCTATGGTTATAGCACTTCAGTTAAATGATCTAAGAGAGACCAGCAAACAAGGGAAGACACCTAATCCTTCGGTGAATGTTGAGTTCTATTGGTAGTTTCTGTGATACTTGTACAGAAACAGTCATCAAGATCAAATAGGAGCTGTAGCTTGAACAAAGATGAACTATCTTGCTGAGGCCTTACGGTGTGCTTTTGTTCTAGGAAATTCCACGTGACATTACTATGCTGTACTTTTGTGATGTAAACTGTTATGTTCAAAATTTAGAATCGAGGGGGCCTAGGGCTTGAAGAGTTCAAACTTCAAAGACCACTCATATTCACAGACCTAGTAGTTCTCTTGTTGGATATTCAAGAAAATTTGGCATTTCAAGTTTGTCTCATTGACTGCCCAATCTCGTCCTTTTGGGTTTTGGTGACTTCTATGTATTTCTAGTTCCTAAACTTCCTGATTCATGTGAAATAACTTGATTATTTAAAACATCATTTTGTTGTTTTATTTTACCTCAATGCTTTTGTTATGGATAAGTTATTTACCATAACCTTGAGCTAGTGAATATCTTCTCAGGACATTGCTGATATATATAATTCTCTGCAGTGTATTGTTAGGTGCAACATATGTAGTTGATGCAGGTGGGGAGGCACTATGGAAGATGCAAAATTCTGGAGTATGACTTCTCTTCCTTTTCTCCATCACTATCTGTACGCTCGTGGTTAGTTGAAACTGCATAGAGGTTAACGACCAAACTACTTAACTACGAAAAAGGAAAAAAAAATGCAGTCCAAGGTTTTACTAAATAAATTTGGTCCCCCTTTGTCTTGTTTCAATCGTAGAATTAGATATGATTCTCTAATTTCACACTGCTAAGTGACTTAGAATTCCCTTTGCTCAAGAACTCTCATCTCCTCCTAGATCCTTATGTGACCATCATCATATAGTTCATACAGCATTTATGAAGCTGAAAGTTGAGTTAATGTGGATACTAAGCTAGGACAGTCCGTGAGTTATGAATATCTGTTTTCAATCCCCCCCATCCCGTATGAGAAAAATGAAATTATCCTTTGTCCTGTATGAATATGCTTTCTGAGAGGTGTGCCAAATTGGTAAGCTCTGGCTGGTCATAGTTTTTTAGATTAATTGCATCTTTTGACATGTGAACAGGCAGTGACTCCCAATTTTTGCTGCCTATTTTCACTCTCATGCATCTTATCTTCTTGTTTCTATAATTATTATTGTTCTGTGAATATCATCGTTCTGTACTACAAGTATTTGTTATATCTAGTTAGCAGTATAATGCCTGGATAGTTTCCCTAACGATCTTCTTTGTGATATGACTGTAGAAATCGTTTGAAGAAGCAATAGAATCTGTAGAAAAAGCTAAAGCTTTTGATGAGAAAAGATGAAGAGATTCTGCTGTATAGTTGTTTTTGTCGACGGGTAGGAAATGCTCATGGAAACCCTGCTGCATACGGTCCTTGTGAAACGGAAATAAGCTATTGCAATTAGCAAATGGCTGAGCTGAGATCTTCATTTGCTATCAAAATTGCTCAATTTTTCTTATAGAAGCAGAGAGGGAGGAAGAAATTTTTGAGCAGAGATATGCATCCTTGTATATGAGGAAGAATTTATATTGGGTGGCGTTGCTGTTGTTGTATCATGTAATATTATAATTATAACCAAATAAAAATGTGTATAGATGTAGGTAGTCAAACAAATATAACTCGACTTGCCTAAAGTAACATGTTACGACTTCAGTGAGAGTTGTTTGGTTGGTATATAAGAGATTATAGTTGTGGAATGAATTTGCATAGCATCGTCTTCGTCCTTTGTTGCATCTTCTTTCGTGACGTCCATTTTCACTTCGTTGACATTATTTTTTCTCATTTCAGTTGCTTTGTATTTTGCTGCTATATTGTCATACTTTTCTTTTTTTCTTGCAAACATGCTTAATTTTCTTTCTATTGAGCCGAAGGTCTAGCGAAAACAACTTCTTTAACATCTAATCCTCCTCAAATCTAGCTTATGAAATTACACAAGATATATTATTTATATTACACTTGTGGAATGAATTATGGGATTATCGTGTTTGATGCAATTTTTTATTTCGGTATTATGGAAAATGGGTTAGAACTATTCATGAATTTTCTGTTAGTATGAAAATCAAACTGTTATTTGCTATTACGACGATATTCAAACCAGTAACAGCATATTAAGTGCAAAGAATTGTTCACAGAACTGGATTTTCAATACAGAGTGTCAAAGCTTCAAAGACTATTTTCGGGTGTGTACATGGGTTTAATACCACCATCCACTGTGCCTAAGAAACAGATAAATTTGAAAGATAAAGTGAAGGCAATATAACCTCTGGCACCTCAAAAAGTAGAATATCCCAAAGAGGCAACATACCTATAACCTTGCAATACTATTTGTTTCATTTCCTTGGCAACAAAAAAACAGCTATAGAAACATCCTCTACTAAGGATATGATCCCATTCCAAATAAGCTAATGTTAAGGTCCACAAAGAAACAAAATCTATAACTTAACTTGCAATAAGCAGATGCAGCAACTTCACCTTGAGAGACTAACAAAGTTCAGTCTCAGACCTCAAGTGCAGCTTAGGGACATGCACCATGAGAAGCTGAACTGATGAATTCTCCTGCATCTTTAGTTCCAAGGTGAACCTGTGATGATCTATTGTGTTATATCCTTGTTCAAGTGAAACTGAAACTAAGGCAAGCCTTTTTTCCAGTTATATCATGCAAGAATAGAACACACACACAATGAAACAAATTGGAAAGCACTTTCTCCAACAATCATCAAAATCATTTTATTAGAATAAGTAATGAAGAAAATTATGCACATATTCTTCATATGAAAGGATAGATTAGCTTTAAGCTTTGCTGTGACGTAATAATTTTGGGTAGGGATTCTGTCAAAAGTCAGTTGAATAAAAGAACTTTTAATTTCATGCAAGACGAAATGGAAGAGAAGGGCAATTTGAAGCAAGTTCAAAACTAAACATATCAAAATCTTACTAGCAACCCTCTTGCGAGCTACAACCTCACTAATTATCACAGCAGTGGCTCGGTGCACAAGGACGGCGACAACAACGACAACATACACAGTGTAATCCCACAAATGGGCTCTGGAAAGGCTGGTGTATAAGCAGACCTTACCCCTACCGGGTAGAAAGATTGTTTCTGATAGATCCTCAGTTCAAGTAAAAAATTACAAAGAAGTTTGAAAAAAGAAACAATGAGGGTACAAGGAGTACAAATAATTGTTGCTTCAAAGATCGTAATTTTATTCCTCTAACCAAAAATAGAAACTTCCTTTTGATGATATGTTCGCATATTGAAAACTTTCTATCTGTAGAATCTGGTTATGGGTTACACTTGTAAATTGTGTAACTAGAACTGAGCCAAAACAAATAGTATATTCAAACGAAAAAATAGAAGGAAGTACTTTAAGGCCTAAAAAGAAGGTAGAACCGTAGAAATAATGATAATTGAAGCAAAGGCGATACCTAGATTGTCAATTGAACATCTCTCTGCCCTATATGCAACAGCATATGCTTCTAACTAAACAGACTTCGTAATTTGCTTTCATCTTCATGGAATATGCTTTCAATAGGTAATGAAGTGATTACAATTCAGTACTTCATAACAACTGAGATAGACATTTTCTCGAGGAAAGAAAAACAACTGAGTTAGACACACTCTTTTTTGTGGGTAGGTTTACTTAGCAGCTGTGTTTTTTCCTCTTTAATATCTTGCGCACAAAGCCTATGACCTGATTACATATTGAGAGCACTTAGCCTCAAATGGCTCCTTGCAAAAGAATCGTCTTCTGCTAACTTCTAAAGGAAAAATTTACTGAAAGCAATGCTCCAAACCAGTGGGTTGGTTTAATTAGCAGCTGTGTTTTTTCCTCTTTAATATCTTGCGCACAAAGCCTATGACCTGATTAAATATTGAGAGCACTTAGCCTCAAATGGCTCCTTGCAAAAGAATTGTCTTCTACTAACTTCTAAAGGAAAA
>JBDJHY010000002.1:13253320-13284180 GCA_039654485.1 Withania somnifera
TAAAGTAACCAATCCTGCATACGTATCTTCTCCGATACCCATCGGCCTAATAGGCAGAACCCATGGAAGGCTAACCTAGATATTCCTGGTATTACATTCTCTTATCTCCTATACCCTTCCTATGTCACCTAGATCCTATAGGTATGGTCCATGGAGGTATGTGACCACATACGACCTCTAACATCATCATAACCTTAGATCCCAAATCTTAGAACCTCAATGGTCTCAAATCTAGTATCTTGTGCCTTATATCAATCGTATTGTTAATCCTTTCTGAAAACGTCAAGGCGTACAACTCTTGCATATCATAGTATCACCAATAGTCTCAATAGATTAGGTATCCTAAATTTTCCATTACCAGTAGTACTATGTGTGTCAAAAAGTTATACTCACTTTTATACGACAACGGACTCAAGTCCTATTGGCTGTACTCATTGCTGAACGGAGTTGGTCTCAGATCCTAACATTTATTAGCAAAAATCAAGATTCCTAGTGCCAGGATGTAAAGTTTGTACTAAAACAAGTGAAAATAGTATTACCGGGTGCTCAATACAATGTTGATTCTATAACCGTTAAAAAGCCATTACTTATATTATAATTAAATATTCCAATCTATCAACTTATATCATTATTCATCATTATTACTCAAGTAAGCCTCTAGGCTCTGCGGTTTAATAATCAAGTGATGGTGATACTAACCCATCCCCAATGCACTCTCATTGGAGCCATAGGCCCAGCCTCTCATTCCATGATTTCACAACAGATCAAAAACTATATACCAACATACGTTCATGTAATATCAACATCCTATGCCATACACTGGTATTTCTAGTCAATTTTCTAAAGCAAGGGCACAATATAAATTTGATTCCAAAATATAAATATCAACATAGGACGAACAAAATAACTGTACAGGATCACTATATCTACTTAGCAACCAAACCCACAGATGATATTTAGTACAATTATTAAAGCTATAAGTTGAGATATAGCCCCACAGAGCCTACCTGTTATCCGACAATAAAGCACTGCAAGGTGAAAAATCTTACTCTGAACTGATGTCAAACAATTTGTGAATAATCTAAAACTTGTGCCAAAGTATTCTATATGTTAATACAAGTCTAGAAGTATAATTTATGCTTAGTTTCGTACTATGCCTAAAATGGTATTGTAGGGCATGCTTTCCGAAATAAAATATAAATATTATTATGGGGTACCCAATGTTACCAAGAACCCGTGCTCCAAAATTGAGCACAATTTGAGTGCTGGAATGGCTTAAAAATAGCCTGAATAGATTTGACCCTAATATGGTAAAAAATTAAATCTTTATGGATTAAATGCATAAATGACAGTGTTTTAACAATACTTGAGAAAAAATATACTAGGGAGAAAAAATATACTAGGGAAATAAAGAAATACACCATAAAATTTTTATTAGAGCATGATTTTATCAACTTCAATAGTTAGAGCCATTAATGGTGGAAACTAAGAATTTTAAGAAAATAAAAGGAGAACGACTTACCCAAAAAGTATGGAAATTGAAGGGAAGCAAAATGAGGATTTTTATTGACCTTGGATTTTTCTTAGGGGGACAGTTTTACCCAAAACGAGTTAAAATGAAATATGGTTTCTAAAATAAGTAGTTGGGGTCGTGTAGGAAAGTATATACTGCCAATTACCTTGCTTATCACAATCACATAGACTTACTTCATAATCGCGTAGTGTATTGGAAAATGGGCATCGCGATTGCATGAGCTGCCTTGCGATCATATAAAGTAATGGGAACAGCCATCACGATCATGTGAGATTCCTCATGATCACGTAGAGTCACCACCTATTGAATCGCGGTCACATGAGTGAGGATTACAATCATGAAGAACAAATAATCCTGCACCAGCTACAGGTTTTGATAGCAAAGTTAAAGGGAAGAAGGTTCTCCAAATCACCACTTGAAATATATTTGGAGTCTAATTTTGAAAAACTAAATATGCACGCATACCTAAAATGATATTTTAAGCTCAAAGGGGAAGACGAAATTGGAACCCATGATCGTTTCAGATAAATGTTGACCTAGTCAACACCTAAGCTAAATTTAAATAATTCTCCACCAATACCTCAAAAATGCAATGACGAGTCTAGATAATATGCTAACATATCTACTAACCTAAAATTATTATTGTAGAGTTTTTGGGAGTGTCAGAATTCTGATCTGACACTCTGAACACCAATTTACCACCCAAGCTCCACATTAGGCTACTTAACTAAAATCCACAATTTTCCCTAAATTGCAAACAAAAAACCCAAAACACAAAATTAAGGTCAATCTTGACATTTTTTGGCATTTTAGAGCTAACGAAATTGTCAAAATTTAATTTCAAACTCATATTGATAAAATGTTATCTTTAGTCAATGAGTTCTTAGTTTTACGCTCTAAAATGGCAATTTAAGATTTTTTTAACCGAGTTTCCAAGGATCCAAACTGCCGGTTTGAGCAAATCATAACTGTCTTGGGGAAACTACGGAAATGCTTTAGAATGCCAAGTGTAATGTATTTATAAAAAATGACCATGAGGGTCATTATGTTTTAATGCTAAGATTAAGTTGGAAGTGTGTTTGTACGCTTGCCTGGTAGACCTATCCATTCTTTTAGTACTGGATTTGGAGTATAATTCATGGGTTAGAATACACAGTGGTGTAGAGGTTTAGTGGCAACTAGTTAGCCTTGAGTTGATTGGTGTAAAGTTCAAAGTTTATTTCAGCCTTGTGGGTTCCTGAATGGAAGTTCGTAGTTAGTATTACACTGCAGTGCATTGGCTAGGATTTGAATAGTACGGTGGTATAGCAAGTGGTATTCATTTGATTTTATATTTGGGCGACAGGGGTTTCCTTGTGCTCTCTGGGATTTTTTTATTTTGTACTGGTTATTTGTCTTTTGAAATTCATGGATAAATAGTTCTTCTGCTTAAGATTTCAAGTTTGTGCATTTTTATAGGCATTCTCTACGCGTAGTGGTAGTTTGTGCATAATGCGTGGTGAGTATGCATTAATTTGGGATAGTTAGTGGTAGGATTGGGTCTATTATTATCTGTCAGTATTTGTTAGTTGTTCAGACCACTTGGTGTGAGATCAAAGGATCAGATAATAGTCGGGCTATGCTAGGCTTTGAGCCATGGGGTGTTAGTGCCAGAGGTTGGTAATGGTCATTTAAGAGTGCACTAGAGGAATTGATCATCAGTTTGGGCCGACAACACTTCTTTCAGTTGGTTTAGCCTATTTTGGGTAAATAATATTATTTTTGTATGGGATAAATTTAGGATTTTGGTATGATGTGAGATTAGATGGGATCACATGTGATTTATTCCTTATTGGTTGAGAAAGATAGCATCTTCTTTGAGTTGGGATTAGTTCGTCGATGCTTAAATAATTAGCTGGTCTCAGAGGTTTTGAAGTTGGGAAAGATTGTGTTGCTGGATGTTTAGACAACATCTCAAAGTGGGGTAGAGTAGTATCTTAGAACCAGGGATGTGTTTGTGTATAGAAGAACTTTGAATTTTCCTAGATAATTTATGTTTTAGTTATTATTCGAGATTTGAGTCGAGGAAGGTCAGGGCTTACATGTTAGCTTGGGTTGTAGGAGTGTGTTAGAAAAGGTGAGGATTGGTGCTATTTTTCTAGATTTATTTTATTGTGTTTAGGTTTTCCTAGCATTGTTGATTGTGGATTGTTATTCAACTATATTATAAACCAGGGTTTTCACTGATCAAAGGGTTCGAGAGTTATGTTTGAAGGTTTGGTGCAGCATGAGATGTATTGTGGAGCATCATACAGGATCACTTCTATTGAGTTCTAACCTTCTTTGCATGATACAGGTATAACCCTAGTTTTGTGGAATACTATAGTGGGACGACAACCAGTAGAAGATTTGCACATGCTGAGGATTATTGCAAGACATTTAGCAGGTTTTAACAGTTAACAATTTGGATGTGTCATAGTTTATTGTGTTGGTTTTTCTAGACATTTCTTCTATCAAGGTATCTCTCTCACATATTGAGCATGCCATTGGTATTTCTTGTAAGAGTCGATAAGGTGGTGGATGGTTTTTAGTTGTAATGGTATCGGTTCATTAGGCTCATCTTGTCTAGTAATCAAAAGTCTAGTAGCCGGTTTGAGTAGGCTTTGGAGTATCATGGAGAAGTTTGGAGCCTTACCAAATATAGTATCACAGTGTATGTTACCTTGGTATTCAACTTGTGCAGCTCAAGTCGATTTATGGAGCATTGTAGATATTCTACAATGTAGGATGGTTAATGGGGTTAATGAGAACTTTTGAGGATCATTTATATTTGGAAACTTATAGATTGGGTCTCATATTTAGTCCTTACTACATTTGGAAACTTATAGATTGGCTCCTTTAATTTCATGTCCCAACAATGTTGTGGTATTGTGTTGCTAAGTTTTGGGGTTTTCAGTAATGTTGTGATTGACTTTGGTTTGGGTTTTAGAATCGAGAGAATCTCTGGTCCTTACAAGGTGCTTGGCTAAGGAAATTTGAATTCGATCCTCAGTTTGTTAGTGTTTATCTTGTTGTCCTAATTTCTTCTTGATAAAGTTATCATGGGTGCCTATGAGGGGTTTCGTCCCCATCGGTTGGGGTCTTTTTTTCCCTTCTCTCTTTTTATCTGACATTTGAGGACAAAATTCCTTTTTAGTATTGGATATAGTAATGACCCTTATAGTCATTTAGGTGTTTTACACATTATCTTGTATTCTAGAGCTTTCCAGTAGCTACCCCAAGACATTTGTGACCTGATGGGACTGGTAGTCCAACTCCCTAGTGGTGTTGAGATTTATCTTACCTTGCCTATTATAGTGCCTAAACTTAGGTACTCCTTGACTTTAGTCTACTTTCCTTCAGGATGGGATCGGGATCAAATTTCAATAGTTTTATTAGCTCTCGAATACCGACTCTCATGGTTGTTGTTGCATTTTTGAGATGTTGGTTGGAGTTGAGAATTTTGGGCCTAATTGTTGACTTGATCAAAATATTCTCAAAATGACCACGTGTCCCGATTTCGACTGCGCTATTAATTTCACAATGTTGTTTCTGGTGTATATGCATAGTTTGCTTGCATTGTTTGGACTCCAAATGCATTCATAGTATTGTTCAAAGAATTTCCCTTCTTGGCTAAATTGTTGTCAAACCTATATCTGGTGTAGGCCGGATCCTTCATTGCGTTCACAAAGTTCTGCTATATGATTGTGAAGCATTGATTTTCCTTTGTTAGTTGTGATTGCAGTGTTTCTTTATACGATTATGATACATTCCCTTTCCTTCCTTCTTCACGATTGCAACCTTTCCTCCTTTACATGACTGCGACCTTATTATACGTGATCACGATGAGATGCGACCTAGTAGTATGTCAACCTATTTTTTTCTAAGTTCATTTCCCTCATACTTTTCTCTATTTTTATCAATTATAGTGGTGAAAGTAGTGTTAGAAACCCATCAAAAGATGGAGGAAGTTCACCAAAATCTAACATAAATCTCCCCCTCATTGGTTAGTTACTTTGCCTTTATTATTTCCATCAAAATGGAGGTTTTTCATAGTTCTTGGATTTAGTTCGACTTGATGACTTTTCTTTTAACTTCCAGTGATTATATTGTATGTTTCTGGTACATTGAACCTAGCTGCATTTTGTGATCAAGTTATGTTCAAATTTTGGTGTGTTTCATTTTTGTTTTGGCTTCTTGAAATTATACAACATTTTATGCTTTTGATCTATTCTTATCTGGGTAGTTTTTAGTCCTATCCCCCACTAGGATTATACTCATTTTTAGATCATGGGTTCCTGTAGATCTCTGGGACCCCATGGTGTAGTTCATTTTTGGTTTGGCTAGTGGGGCCCGCAGGCCCATTTATGCTCATGTTTGGTCAAGTCCTTAATTTAGTATAATTTGTATCATTGACTCGTATTGACTCATGAATTTGTGATTTGTTAATTTTAGAGTTGTTCTAGGTTGATTGCTATCATTTGGCCTGATATTTGAATTTTGTAGCTTGCTAGTCATTGAACGAAAAGTAGGTGACGTGGGAATTTCTCTAGACGTATAGCTTATATAATATACTGAATAACATTTGTGGGTTGGGCTTTCTAGGTTGATATTGTGTACGTGGAAAACTTCTTCGCTCCCATTTTGTTCTTTTTCTTGACTGGCGCTCGGTGTAATACGATGCTTGTAACATAGTACTAGCCTTGTGATGGATGCATATTTACATTTGAAGTAGTAGAGTGCTGATGAGTGGGTTGGTTTTGGGTTTTCCCCTCGATTTTGGGTTGGTATGTTATGCTGCTTATTGTAGCTTAGTTGAGCTTATGTAGCGCATATGTTAATTGTTGATATTTTTGTGTTATTATAATCGTACTATGAGAAAGTGAGTCAGGATGCATTCTGAGAGTGCCTTTTTGGATGGTACCCATATCACCATCTGATTATTGAGTCGTAGAGGACTATTACATGTAAGAATAATAAAAATGGATAATATTGTAATAAAATTGAACTTTCTCATTATAAAATAATTTAATGGATCTTTTACTCATTTTAGGCTCAGTTGCATGATGAGCTCCCGATAATACAATTTTTCTTCTTTAGTTAGACCAAGTTTCACATTCTGAGGCTAGGTACTGGTATTTGACTATTATGCTAAGACTTAATCCTGACTCCATCGGTAATACATACAGCCGCTGACACTTATGTCTATTGTCTTGCAACAGTGAGTACAACTTTTCCATACTTATAACGATTATTGGTTCGAGGACCTTGGTGATACTGTTATATTGAGGTGCAGGGAACCCTGACTTCATAAGAGTACGTCTTGATGAGACTATTTTTTTGAGTCTTTATATGCCATATTATGAGACTCTTTGAGGATCTGTGAATTGGGATGTGAGATTGTGGTGACGTTAGAGTTATGTGCATAGTAAGCGTACCTCCATCAAGCTTGCTCTTGGCTACGACAACAAGAGGAAGGGTATAGGTCAAAGAAAGAATATACATTGAATTTGAGTTTGCCCTTCAAACATTCCAGTCTGTTGGGCCTATGGGTACAAGTGGAGGAAGGTACGGAGGATCTGTGACATCATTGTGTGTATTCACTTTTCTGTACTTGTTTTCTTTGGTGTAACCCTGGTAGTATGTGGATTCCTATGAGTGAGCGGGTTTTTTATGTTCCCTACCATTCTATAGGGGATTTTGCAGTGTTTAATTACTTACTATACTATTGTATTTACTGCTAGTTTAAGTCTTTACTGTAGGATATTCCTTGTTATGTGGATACATGTGCGTATTCTTTTCTTTCTTACATATTGAGGTTATCAGTATACCGTCCATGTCCTCTTTATCAACTTTCCTATATGTTCTTTCTGCTTTTACTGGTGTTATATCTATATTACCCTGGTTACATTCTTCCTTTCCTACCGGTGATCCTATTTGGTTTCTTAGCTAGTGATGCAGTGCTCTATTGACCTTCTTTCTCTTTATCTTAGTAGATAGATCTCGTGTTGTTCCATTTGTATCTGTGACTTTACTTTCTTGTATTCCTATTATGGACTATTTTTATGTTTGTTATGTGCCTAATGGCCCTCGCAGCCTACTTGTTATGGATTGTCTTGGCAGTTTGTACTCATGCTACACTTTTGTGGATCACTTGATACAGTTTTAGGAATGGGATTTCTTCATTGACATCGCTTATCGTGCCATCTAACTGACTTCAGAGGTACATGATGAGCTCTCAGCGTCCAGAGCTTCCTATATTTATTCTATTTATGTTTGGGTCTATTTTATATTTCCCAGACAGATGTGTTTTTTTAAATTTTATATAGTTGCATTTTGTAATCTTAGTAGCTCATGCATGCATTGATACCAGTCATATAGAGGATTTTATTGACTATTTAAAATTATGTCACATTTCTTATTCCATCTCTTCTTAAACGTTACTGCTTTACTGTACTATTGCGTAGCTTACTTGCCGTCATAAGCCATCGCTAATGGCTCTGGGCTACATGGTTGGTTCTCCTTCTCATGGGATAATAGGTGCCATCATGATCCTAAAAATTGGGTCTTGACATCATGGTAGTTGGTTTATGTTATATAGAACTACTTAGACCTACTTGCTTAGACTTTTACCACCTTTCTTAGTTGTGCTTTGCTGTATATTGTACCTTTTTGTCTATAGATGCATTATTTGAATCTTTTCCTACTTTACTTATCATTGTGAACTATTATACATAATTTTCCTTGCTTTACTTATTCTTTCTTTATGCCCGATTGGCCAATGATGCCTACTGGGTACCTTTGTTTATTGTACTCATAGTGTAGTTTTACAATATTGTCATGGTAAAGATACATATGTGGATCAGTTCAGGAGGTGGGGCTATGCAGACTAGGAAGCTATAGCTAAGAGACCTACAGTGAGTATCTTGTGTATAGGTTGGTTACGTCGCCCTCCAGCTGGTACCGTTTCATTTTGTTCCCAGCAAGCTTTCGTTAATTCGAATCTTAGTTGCTTGTATATTTTATATATATATTTTTGGTTATTTAGCTTGTAGATCTTTATGCCATTGATTTTAGGTTTTAGATCAGTTATATAGAAGGTAAAACAATAGAAATAAAACCAACATAACAGAAGATATATATATATATATACATATCTTCTGTTATGTTGGTTTTATTTCTATTGTTTTACCTTCTATTGGTTGTTGTGAGTGGTTATGGACCATTGTTTGTAGTTCCAAGGTTTAGGTAAAGGCTTGTCTATAGGTTTGTTATAGATGCCATTGTGACTTGTGTTTGGGTCATGATAAAGTGATATCATTTCTTAGGATCATCAATTTGTTTTAAATGGAGAAGGTACATAGTAGAGTCCTTAGGATTAGTACATAAATCTCTTGATCCAATCTTCGGGATTCTATTGAGTACCTTAAGAAATCTTTCATCTCCTGGTTTCTATCTTGTGTTGATATTTATACAATTTCTTAAAAGACTCACTTTGGCCTCACTCTTTCTCAAAAGGTGAAAACCGAGATTCATACTTTGATAAAGACCTTTAATTAATAGATCAAGAGGGGTTAGTATGGAATTTTCAGCAGACTATAACTCCTATAGCCACTACCTAGCCGCATACAATTCCTGCAACTCATACATAGTTTGCCTAGCCATTGCCTAACACTATTAGAGATATGTTATGGAAGATCCTGCAAATTTTCGGTGGGGTATCGAAGAAAGTGCCACAGTTTTCAGCTCGGGGAACGTCAAAGGGTGTACCACTTCCCCTGGTATCCACATCACTAGAAGCACCACCTACACATCCTACAATGCCAGTTCAGGATACTACAGCATCTACTTTATATCCTTACCGTTCTAGCTTTTGAGGTGAGGAAGATGTTGGATCATTTCCTATGGAGTGCACCATCTAGATTTTTAGGGGTATATGTGTAGGACCCCCACGAGTTTATCATGGCATGCGTAGAGAGGTGGAGGACTTTAGAGATGTTGGACATTCACGAGGTTTATTTTATCACTTATCTTCTAGAGGGGTCTTCAAGTAATTGTCATTGAGTACATAGGGACCGTAGGACTCCTATTTTGCCTCCATTGAAAGTACGTCAATTCAGAGAGGCCTTTCTAAAAAAGTATGTCACTAGGAGCACCCGAGAATTAATACAGGGATAATTTTTAGACTTACAACAGGGGTCCATGCCTGTTCCTGAGTATGAGGCCCAGTATATTTATTAGTCTAGACGTATTGGGGATTTGTTGCTCACTGAGTTGAAACAGATCTGCAACTATGCTTATGGGTTGATACCAAACTGGCGTAAATCTGTTGAGTGGGTTCTCATGTTGAAGAAGACTTTTATAGAAGTTTTTGATAATGCTCACAACATGGAGCTTATAGATTGGGGGACCAAGGGGGAATACATAAGAGACAGTGCCACTAAGTTCCCTATAAATTAATAGAGATTTAGTTGTCGTAGTAGGGGATGTCAATAGGTTATTACCAGGTTTAAATCATCAACTAGTATCATGCAACACTTCAAACATAGATATCGGATAAAGTAGTCAGCCTGTCAGGGGCCATGTTCAGATTCAAAGGGTTTTCTGAGTGTTCCAGGAGTTGCCACAGGGGACGAGATTAGTTTTTTTAGTATGGGGAGCACGATCATTTTGCAATAAAGTGTCCCCGTAGGATTACAGATAGCGATTCTTGTCCTTGTTTTGATTTTGGTTATATGGGTAATAGTTCTAGGTTTTGTCGTTGGCATAGGGACAGTCAACTAGCCGTTTTATCCACACATCCTATTAATTTAGTACTACAGACTAGAGGTGATCAAACAAGAGTAAGGGGAGGAGACCTGAGAGGTGCGAGACGTAAATGAGGTATGTAACAAGGTCGGTGTCTTTGTAAACTTTAAGGCATTTCAAACAGAGTTGAGGCCGAGGCATCTGAAGCCTTTGTGACTAGTATATCACTTGTTTTTGGCCATTTATCTTTTGCTAATTTGATCCTGGATCTACCCTTTCATATGTATTTATATATTCTTTTGCTCGCTTGGGTATGTTTAGAGATCAATTATCTATTCCTTTGAGTGTGGTTACCCTGGCAGGCAAGGCCTGAATGGTGGATCTAGCATATTGATCTCGTGTTGTGTCGGTGTAGGGGTGTAATATCTATGGTTATTTGATTGAGTTAGATATGCTAGATTTTTATATGATTCTTTGCATGTACTTATTAGCCCCTCATCATGGGGTCCTTATCCTGATGTACCCTCTATGGTGTGGTAGGGGCCTACTCGCCACTCCTTAATTTTGGTTATATCTTTTCTTGAGGCTCGTAAGCTTATTTATTGGAGTTTACTGGCCTATTTTTCTTATATTAGAGATGCTAGTGTGGATTCTCCCTTCCCTAAGTCTGTACCTATTATTAGTGAATTTAGCTATGTTTCCTCCTAATTTTTGTTGACTATCTCCCAAGAGGGATATCGACTTTGCTATTGAGGTTGGGCTAGGCACCAGTACAATATAGATGTCCCTTTATCCTATGGCCCCACCAGATTTTCGTAAGTTGAATATTCCATTGTAGGATCTTCTTCGAAGAGGATTTATTAATCCTAGTTTCTCACCTTAGGTGCCTTTTGTTATTTCAAAAGAAGAAGGATAGGAGTTTGCAGATGTGTATTGATTATAGGTAGCTGACCATGGTGACAATTAAGAATAAGTATCCTCTACCATGCTTTAGTGATTTTTTTAAAAGATACAGGGTACCACCATGTTTTTTAAGATTGATCTAAGATTCAGTTACCATAAATTGATGATTCGGGCTGAGGATATCCCAAATACAACATCTTGAATGAGGTATGGAATTATGGATTTCTAGTAATGTCTTTTGGGCTAACTATTTCCCCTACAACCTTTATGGATTTGATGGTTCAAGTATTCAGGCCCTATATGGACTCCTTCATGATAGTTTTCATCAATGATATATTGGTATACTCGAGGAGTTGAGACCACTGTGAGGAGAGCCTAATGATAGTTATTGATACTTTAAGGACTTATCATGTTTACACTAAGTTCTAGAAGTGTAATTCCCTTATGGAATAGTTAGACTTATTTGATCACGTGGGTTCTAGGACAGACATTAGTGTTGATGCAATTAAGGTTGTGTATGATTGGCCTCAATCTAATACTCCTACTGAGATTAACGATTTTCTTAGGTTACTTTGGTACTACTTTTGGTTTTTTCAGGTAGTTTCATATACTACATCCCCTTGACTAGATTGATGCAGAAGGAAATTCCCTTCCAGCTGTCAGCTTAGTGTGAGCCTAGCTTTTTTAGACTTAAGGAGTTGCTGACTATCGCCCCTGTGCATTCCTTGTCAGCTGAAGGTAAGGCCTGCATGGTCTGTTGTGATGCTCTAAGTATTTTTTTTGGTTGGATTCTAATGCATCAGGTTCATGTCATTGCTTATTCTTTGAAGGAGCTAAAGGATCAGGAGTACAACCAACCATGACTTGGAATTGGAAGCGGTACTCTTAATATATGGAGTCACTGCTTATATGATATTCATTATGAGGTTTATATTTATCACCAACATTTGAAGTCTGAGTCAGAAGGACCTTAACTTGAGATAATAGAGATGGTTTGCTCTCCCAAAGGACTACGAATTAAGTATTCTTTATCACTTGGGTAAGCTAATGCGGTTGCATATTCTTTGAGACATAAGACAATTAGTATGGGTAGCCTAGCTTCTATATTTGTTTTGGAGAGACAGTTGGTTTAGTACATCCGGTCCTTGGCCATCATGCTGGTTAGATTGGATGTTGAAGCACTAGAGAGGGTTTTGTACATGTTGAGGCAAGGTCTGCTTTGTTTAATACAATTCATTAAATCTAGTATAAGGATGCCCATTTGATTCAGGTCCGAGAGTGTACCCTAAAGGGTTACTTTAGTTGGGCTATAGTTGATTCTAAAAGTGAGTTTGGGTCCATGGTCATCTTACTATTCCTAAGGTTGGATTTTTCTTAAAACATTTCTGCATGAGGCTATTTTCTCCATATATTCTATTCCTTTGGGTAGTTCTAGGATTTATTGTAACTTACTTTAGCAATATTTGTGGCGAGGCATAACGAGAGATATAAAAACTTTGTGTCTCAATTTTTGAACTATTTGTAGGTGATGTTTGAGCACCAGAGACTGGATGGTGACACAAAGAGACTCCTTAATCCTTATAGGAAGTAGGATTGGATTAATATTGATTTTGTTTTAGGACTTCCCCGCACATCTGGAGGTTATGATTGTATTTGGGTCATCGTGGATCGATTGACCAAGTCAGCTAATTCCATGCCATCACACTCATCTTGGATCCTGAGTCCTTAGATAAGTTGTATGCTTTGGAGGTACTTAGTCTTCATGGGATACCAGTTTCCATCATTTCAAAAAAGATCACTTAGTTCACATCTTAGTTTAGGAGGATAGTGTATAGAGAGATGGGTACAAAGACGGATTTTAGTGTATCTTTCCAGTCTAAGACCAACAGACAATCTAAGAGGACTATTCAGCTGCTTTAAGATATTTTAAGGACGCAAGCTTTGATTTTAGAGATATTTAAAACAGACACTTGGCTTTGGCATAGTTCTTGTATAATAACTGTCACTCTAACATTTAGATGGAACTACTCGAGGCTTTTTATGGAAGGCATTGTCAATCACCTATTGGTTGTTTTTTATTTGAGAAAACCTTCCTTAGATTTCTAGTTGGGTTTGTGATACAGTGGATAGTACCAGACTTATTCAGGATAGGATTCATAAAGTACAAAGTAGGCAGAAGTCATATGCGGATCATAGGCTTCGAACTTTGGAGTTCAGTGTTGGTGATATGGTTTTCCTACGTGTGTCATCCATGATGGGTGTTATGATATTTGGAGTTCATTTTAGGTGATTCCTGATTCTATCCTGAGCCCTCATTTGGTGCTTTTAAAACTATTGTTTTACAAAATTTTTACTGTCAAAACAGTAGTCCCAGGTCCTTCTCTATGATGGCAAAGCCTTTGTAGTATTCTTGGAGGTCTGCCTTCCTTTATGACACCTTCGTGGTCACCTTGTTGCATGAAAAGGGAGGCAAACCTCTTCGTGGAAATAGAGGCAGATCTTTATGGTCATATGTCACTTTTATAAAGTCCTGGACAATCGACATGTGGCATTCATGGGGCCTAGACATATTCGTGAATTCCTGGGACCAGGCTTATATATCTATTCCTTGCCTTTTCCCCCATTGAAATACATTCCTCTCTATAGTTGTATATGCTTACTTGGTCAATTAGGTGAGTAGTTTTTAGAGTATTATTAGGGAATCGTGGTAGAGCATTAGGGACCTCGTTATGATGTTTAATCCTTCTTTTTCAGGTTCATTTTTGTCTTCTTCTTTATGTAGTAAGTCTTCAGTTATTATTCTTTTACAATAAAATTCAGTTTGCCATTTATTCAAATAACATGTTCCTTAGGTTAAGGCAGACTTCCCGGTAATTGTTATTTAACTTTTGGGGTGTGAGGCCAATTTTAGGCCTGAATCCCGACCTAAATGGAACTTTGCAAATATGTGTATCATTCTTCATATGTGGACCTCTTGATACCTAATTTATAGTTTCGAGTAGTTTCAAGGTTGTTCGGATCTTTGGGTTGGTTTTGCATGCTTTTCAAGGACATTCGATGATTCCCAAGTACGCTAGGCTTACCTTCCTCCTAGATTGGGTTATCTAAGGTTCTTTTATAGTCTATTCTAGGTGTTGGGTTAGTTTTTAGGTTAGTAGACCTTCTATTTTTATTTTCCCTCAAATTTTTACTGGTTTGGGAGTCCCATGAAGGGGACTAGTGGGCCTTGTGATTTTGTATGTTTTGTGGACTTTAGGAATAAGCCTCGTTCTTGGGAGCTCGTGTTGGGACATATTATAACCCTGGGAGATTTATGTGGTTAGCTAGTGGCTATTGGATGATCCTAGACTATTATGAGAGGTTAATTATATTTACTATGTTCTACCATTGCATGGATAACAGTGTAAGCTTGTAGTGGGTTTCCCGGTGAGAACTGATGCTTCTATGGTAGGTAAGGACTTAATGCCACTGAAAATGGGATTTTCTAATATAACATAAATAGGAGGAGTTCATAAAACTAAACATCAACTCCTGGACATGTTATGGAGCCATTTTAATAATATAAGATCTGACTGAGGTTTTATGCATTTATATATACCACAGGGTTGTGGAATGGAGGTGAGTGCTGTTATTCGGAGGTGGAAACTCTTGTACTGATAAAAGGGCTATTATCCGGATATGGGACATCTCATGTTTAGCTGAGAGCTTTTATTTAGAGGTGAGACCTCCGTATATGGTCTAAGAGATGTAGTGGTTGTTCCTTGTCTTCACCCCCTTGCATTAATTTTTATCACATTGTTTTTACTCTTCGTGCTTATAGGGGAAGTCACGATAAGTCCATTGGTTGTTTTGGTTTCGCCTATCGCAAGATAGAGCGTAAGGTAGGTTTTGTATGTTTTCTTTCTACATGCACCCAGTGGTAGTACAGCTGGATGTTGTGTTATATCTACTCCTTACATTACATTATAACTTTATTTGTTGTATTTTGTTATCCTTTATTGTGACTTTCTATACTCAGTTAGACCCCAGGTAGGTTTTAGTAATTTTTTCTTGTGTGATTTCATGTTTGTTTGTTTTTATAAACTTAAGTACTTAGACCAACTTGTTTAGAATAAACTCATTTTCTTTGTTGTTCTTAGTTGTATAGCATACGTGCTTATCTTTAGATGGGTAGTTAGCTTATGTTCCTGCTTTAATTATCATTGTGAACTATTTTACTTACCTCGCCTTAATTTACTTATGCTTCATTTGTTCCTGGTGGCCAATGATACCTACTAGGTACCTTTTTGTATGGTACTCATATCTTATGTACTATTTTCGTGGTATAGATACCTATATGGGTCATCATAGGAGGCGGGATCATATGGACTAGGGAGCTATAGCTCCAAGACATAAGTTGAGCTTCGACATATAGGCTTATTGTTTAACTCTCCACATGGTGCCTTTTCATTTTGTTCCCAGTAAGCTTTTCTTAGTTCGTATCTAAGGGGCTTGTGTATATTATATATGTCTTTTTGATACTTAGTTTATAGCTCCTTATGACATTGTCTCCAAGTTTTGTGTTGTGTTATGTATATATCTACTTAAGTCTTTCATATTTGTTTTACCTTATGTTGGTTATTGTGAGTGGTTATGGGCCATTTCTTATAGCTCCAATGTAGACCGACATGCTTATCTACATATGGATAGTAGATTCCATCATGACCCAAGTTTGGGTTGTGAAACCAATTCAATTTCTATTTGCTCGTACAAGTGAGCTTCATGAGCTTAGTGTTCAAGTGCATATTTTTCTTGATATAGGTTTAATTCATCCTATTTTTCACCCTAGGCTGCCGCAGTTTTGTTTGTTAAGAAGAAGGATGGGAGTTTTCAAATATTTATTAACTATATGCAGTTGAATAAGGTAACTATTAAGAATAAGTATCCCTCGGCACATATCGATGAATTCTTTGAACAATTTGAGGGTGGCATTGTGTTTCCTAAGGTTGATCTCAGGCCAGGTTATAATCATTTGAGAATTCAATCTCAGGATATTGATAAGACAGCATTCCAAACAAGATATGGGCATTACGAGTTCTTGGTTATGTTATTTGGGATTGACAATGCCCCAAGAACTTATATGTATCGGATGACTCAAGTGTTATGACCATACTTTGACTCCTTCATAATTGTTTTCATGGATGATTAGTTTGTGTACTCACGAAGTCGAAAGAAGCATGACGAGCACTGAGGATAGTGGCTCATACTTTGAGGAATGATTGGATTTATGAAAAGTTCTTGATGTGTGAATTTTTATTATAGTTAGTAGCATTTTGGGTCATGTTTTTTCTATTAAAGGTATTTTTGTTGATCTTTCTAAGGTTGCCACAGTTCATCATTTTCCTCGATTTAATACTTCTACTAAGATTAGAAGTTTTCTCGGGTATGATGGGTATTACGCTTGTTTGTCAAGGGTTTTTCATCTGTTGCAGCACTTTAAACTAGGTTGACAAGTAAGTATTTTCCCTTCCAGTGGTCAACATATTGTAATATAGTTTTCTAAAGCTCAAGAATTTGCTTACTACTGCCTCAATGCTTAGTTTGTCTGTCAAGGGTCATCCCTTTACATCTTACTGTGATGCATCCGTTGTTTGTTTGGGTTGTATTTTTATCAGTAGGGTCATCTAAGGTAGATATAATATATATATTATAAAAGAGACATGACTCAATTAAATTGAAGATTTTATCATAGTATATTGACTTGGTTTTAAGAAGGTGGTAAGTTGATTCCGGACCTTCTTTATTAACACAATCATCGAACAATGATGTTTTAAGTCCCTGTTTATTTGAAGAAAAAGAAGGGGCAACCTTTTCCACTATAAGAACTGCTAGTATAAGTTAATATAGAAAGTGGTAGAATTAACAAACCGCTTGCTTGAGTAAAATATTTCTATACAGTCTATAACTAAATAAAATTTTCCTTTAATTGTTATCTTTGCTTAACTGCAAAAATAAATGATATAGTTTCAAACATGATCTCTCCGATTGTTGTGCGGACTATCGCCAGCCATGTGGAGATCCTGGTTGTAATTCAAACATGATCCCTCTAATTGTTATGCAAACTACCGGCAGCCAAAATTTTGTTTGTAAAATTATTTTTTTTGAATTTAGGTATAATTTAGTGTAATTATATATAATTGTATATATTTATTTGTTTATTATATTAAAAGTAAATATCCGTTATTATTTATTTAACTTAAAAAAATTAATTATACTATAAATTATATTATAATAAACAAACAAATTAAAATATAATTACTATTCTAAAATGATATAAATTCCTATTGATAGGCGATTTTCCAAATAGACCTTAAGTAACTTTTTAGTTTTAAATTTAGTATATAAAATTATTTGATATTAATTATTAATGGAAGATAATATAAGGATCATATTTTAAAATACCTTTTAAATATTTTGTTTGTCAAAGAGCCTAAAACCCTCCAGCGGCCTGCGGCCAGCCTATCTTGATTTATCTTTCTCTCCCTCCATTTTCATCGGACCATACAATGGCCAGCACCGTCCTCAGAACGCCGGCGTCAACCACCTTCACCGCCGTTTACTCCTCCGTGAACCCTAATTGTATCACTTTATTATCCTACTCACAGTATGGCAGGAAACAGATTCCATTACTCCCCAAACGGTGTCGTATTCACCACAAAGTTAACCCAATTGTTCAGTTGCAGCACCGGTCGGTTGAGAAATTTGTTTTCTTTGCTTCAAATGAGAATGTAACTGAAGCTTCTCAAACGGAGACTCAGGAAATGGAGCAGGTACAAGAATCTGAACAGGAGGTACAACACTTTTATCATATATTCTATGTTCTTGATGTGTTATAAGCTCAATTAAGTATGTTTTGCAGCTGAATTAGTTGGGACGGATATTTTTCTGTTATAACCGTGGTATTTGAGCCAGCTTTCATGCTCCACGGGATACCTAACAGATACCAGAAAACTCTATCCACCAAGGAAGAATCACCTAGTGCTTTGTTGGGACGGTTATTTGTATCTATCTTTGATCTCTCTAGGGCCAAATCACTACCCAGGAGTGCCCGTATTTTGGTGTCCCACATGACTGTTGTTGGCAATACTCGCCTCGTGAGTTAGTTTCTGCGCCTGAGTTATGAAAGTCCGTCTTTTTGTAAACACTGTTGATAATTCCCAATGAATTTGGAGCACTCAAGGGTGTGGTGTAGTGGTCATCAAGTTTCATCAGAAAAAAAAACACTAGGTGTTTTCTTATCCATTTGTCCCCGTCTTGTCCTGGCCTTAGCGGATAGAGTAGAGTACCTGGTACCTATTGCTGGCGGGGGTGGCAGGTATGGACGGAGCCACCTTTGGCAAGGGGGTCCAGTGCACACTTTTCGCCATAAAATTATATGGTGAATAGAGATTAAGCATTATGAATATAAATTTAATTCTGCACACCCTTAATACAATTGAGAAGAAAACTTGTACACCCTTTGCTAAATTCTTGGCTCCGCATTCTAGATATCCCGTGGAATTAGTCGTGTTGCGCAAGCTGGTCCAGATATCACAGTTATAAAAAATAAAATGTGGAATATTCCCAATAATTTGTTGTTTTTAAGTTTCATCATAAGTAGACTAGGTTATGTTATCCTCTTCCCTTTTTTAAGGCTGAGTTTGCATAACTGATCCATAATGCTTAGACAGATCAGAGACTAAGTACTCCCTCCATTTCAATTTTCTTGTCTAGTTTTAACTTGGCGAAATTTAATTTAGTAAAGAGGATTTTTAAATCTTATGGTTTTAAACTAAAGATATGTAGTCAAAATGTCCTTCAATCTTACAGGCTTAAACGTTTCACAAGGAAAGTTGGAACTAAAGAGTCCCCAAAAAGGGGAAGAAACATACTTTTTGAAACAGACTAGAAAGGGAAGTAAGGCAAACAAATTGAAACGGAGGGAGTATTTCTTTTCCGTCTGGATTGAACCTTCATTGACAACTAGACCATACCATTTGGCGCTAGATTATCCTCTTCCTTTACATGGAGTTTGGACAACTATGAGTTGGCATTTCACGATTATTAAGAAAGACTTATTTTGTTTAGGGCTGATGATTAAGGATTAAGTGAAAGACTACTTAAGTTGGTAGTTTTCTTTCTGTTCTTTTTTATATAGTTGCAGGGTTACTCTATGTTGCTTTTCCATTAAATTTTAATAAATGCAGCCTGCATTTCCTGCTTTAGAAGGTGCAAAAGGGTCAACAAACTTAGGATTATTATAGACCTTAATTGCAACACATCCCCTCCCCAAAAAGCTTATTTCCTGGTGATTTTGTGACTGCAATAGGTTTTCCTACTGAACGTCAATTAATCAATCACTACACCTCAAATTCCATGTTAGTTGAACTCCAACCTACAAATGGTACATTTCTCTGGTATCTGAAAGATGAATAATTTCCATAATTGTGGGTGCCGAACCTTGGAAACCAAACATTAGACGTAATCGTATATAGAAAGTCAGAGAAAGCCCGAAGCTATGAATACAGGAAATCAGTGTCATGGTTGATGCTTGAAGTGTTATATCATGTATTCATTTGTTATGTTTATCAGAAGCGCTTCTAGGAGTGAGAAACTTGGCAGGGTTCAACACCAAGTATGACATTTGTAGAGATGCTCAGTCACAGCCATGAAGCTTATAGATGTTTTGGCAGAGGGGTTGATCACCAAAGATCTCCCAAGCAGATTTCACTCAACATTGTGCTTAGGTAGTTTCTTGGAAAACATGGCTGGGAGAAGACATTGAAGTTTTGTTAGTAAATTTTTTCCTTGATTAGGTAAAATTTATTGATAAAGGTACCAAGATGGTACAATTACCACACCCTGCTGCAGATACAAAAAAAGACTTCTACATATCACCTGTCTCCTCCAGAAAATCCATACAGTGATCAAAATTTTCCATAACAATACTTTTACACCAGAAATGCATATATAATAAGTACTGGAGTGCTGTCTTTTTCCTTCAAAGCAGACCCTATTCCTCTCTAGACAAATTGCCCATAACACACATAAAGGGATTGTTCTTCACACAGACAACTGACTCTTTGCCATCTTCTGAATTTGCCAAGTCCAGCTGGTTCTTAACATTTAGGGGCATTTCCCGTCTGAAACCATATATATCTAAAAATAGCTCCCAACGTTGTCTTTCCACTTTGCAATGAATAGATTGATGATTGACAGTTTCCAAGTTCTGTGAATAATGGTAACAAGAACTAAGGGGATTGGTTGGTTGAAGTCAACAAAGTCCTGATGATTTCTTGCTGATCCCTAGTGGTGTAGTGTAATTAACAATTGGATTTATTTTACTGACATACACATTATACACGAGGCATGAGCTTCCCTTGTGTATTTCCATTTAGTATGGTGGTGTTCCTGTCAGATTGCAACACCGCGGTTATTCCACTAGGTACCAGATAATTTTGCCCATCCAGGCTGACAGATGTGAAGAAATTACTTTGTGTATGTGGTCTTTGTAAGTTGTGTGAATATAGTCTCACAGCATCTGCGCCTAGGCCTTGGTTCAATACCAAAGGTAACAAAATGCTGGTAAGTGTACATCATGATTTTGTATTTTGGCGTGAACCAGATCTAATATTTAAGTGAAGAAAGGTGGAAGGGTGTGCCAAGTATCCATTTAAAACAACCAATACCTTGATATATAGAAAAGTAACATTTCATGTAGAGCAAAATCCTCATGTTACTAGCTGGAAAACTTTTAGTCTGCCCTCTGTCAATGCATCCAGTGAAGTTGCGCTTGCCTAGGTGCGTTAGAAGCACTAATCATTAGGTGGTTATGCATGTGGATAGCAAGTGAGATATCTTCTTATAATGTTATCGCAATTTGCAAGATTCAATGTGAGATGTCACCTTTACCCTCTCCACAGTAGCTGGATAACTCACTAAGGGGTCTTTTGATTTACGTCTAGATCTTGTTATACAGATATTACAAGAATGGATTGTTGTGGTGAACAATGATGTAGGGTTGTTAAATAGTGAATAATAAGAAGGATTGTTATGCATGAATACCTACTTTAAGAACATTTTGTCTTTAGATACTCTTATCTTGGTATTGCTAGTACACCAATCCTATTTTACATTTTATCACGCATAAAATATAATAGATTCCCGGATACATTATACCAGTATTAGTAATCAAGAGTTCAGTGCCAGAAACCAAACACATCATTAGTTATGCTAGGGCTTAAACAGGAAACAGTATTGTATTAGGGTGCAAATATCACATTTTGTGAGCAGCGTTATATGTTGCAAACAAACATTATATTAGTTTCTTTTAATTTTATGCCAGGAATATTAAAGTTGTTGATGCTAGTCGGTAACCCACTGCAATCCCCTCTCCTCTGTCAGGATTTATCAGCTCCTCACAGCTATATAGGCGGAGTTCATTTAAGAGAGTGTATTTGATAATTAATATTGGCCTGTAGCTGCCCCCTTTTCCTTGTCTGAGTGATCTTTGCCTTAGACTGAGTGATAAAAGACAATAGTTTTACTCCAGCATGTACTGGATTCTGTTAGGTGTATCTTTTTCTGTATAGCTTGCAATCTATGTGGGTTTTTATAATTGAAACAACATAATGTGTTTTATCACCCACAAGTATGGTCTAGTGGTTAATGAGAAGGTGGAAAACTGGAGGTCTCCAGTTCAAATTCCAGCAGAGGCAAAAACACTTGGTGATTTCTTCGACTCTTGCCCATACCTTGGTGCGCAAAATTACCTAGCCTCTGTACTGGAGGGAAGTAGCAGGTATGCGGTACAATAGTCGAGGTGCACGTAAGCAGGCATGTCTAATAGTTTGTTTGTTCATCCTTTTATATTCTTTTATCAGCTTGTATGTTCTGATTACACTGATTAGGGCTGTTGTGGTTTACCTTTATAACTTAAGACTTCACATACTGGAGTTCCAACTCTTGCCCACTTATTGAAAGTGTAATGAAATGTGTATTTCCTTACAATCGAACAGGAGAATTTGGATGGTGCCGCTGCTGAAGAAGCTTCCAATGAGGGTGAGAATGCAGCTGCAGAGGAAACTTTATCAGTCGTTGCAACTTCATTGCAGTTATACAGAGATGCTTTGGCAAATAATGATGATTCAAAAGTTTCAGAGGTAGAAATTTCGCTTAAGTCCATAGAAGATGAGAACATTGAGCTTCAGACAAAAGTAGCCTCACTAACTGAAGAATTGTCAAGTGAGAGGGACCGGGTTCTTAGAATCAGTGCCGACTTCGACAACTTCCGTAAGAGAACAGATAGAGAAAGAGCTTCTCTTGTGACGAATGCTCAAGGGGAAGTTGTTGAGAAACTTTTGTCCGTTCTGGACAATTTTGAGAGAGCGAAAATGCAAATCAAAGTAGCAACAGAGGGAGAGGAGAAAATTAATAATAGTTATCAGAGCATTTCTAAACAATTTATGGAAATCCTTGGATCTCTTGGTGTTGAGACTGTGGAGACAGTTGGGAAGCCGTTCGACCCATTGGTAAGTTTCTCACCCGTGCTCTATTTACAAAAATACAAATATATTCCAGCATAGGAAAGATGCTCGAGTATATTAAAGCTGCTTTCTTCCCTTACATTGTGGTGCTTGTTTGAATAGATAGGTAGATATAGGTTGTAATGTTCAGAGAAAACAAAGTTTTGAGCTGCCAGCTTCTGTTGTTCATGTAGTGATTCTTCTATTTGATCCTTGGTAATGCAGGCCAGTTCCCGAGTTGGCTCAAAATTCAGTCGAGTTACTGATGAACTTTTTCAAAAGCTGTATAACTTATATTCCGTTTTTAGGAAGTCCTCAACCTGATTTTAAGCTCAATGTAAATCGGCATTCTTTTGAGCCAACTCGGTGAGTTGACAATGTATAGACTTATGGTATTCTTTCATGATGGAAATGAAACAAGAATTTGTTTCTTTTTGAGTTGTATAACAATCCAACAGGGAAATCTTTTTGCGTCAGACCTTGTTAATGTTGGGAAATTTTCTGTAGTTTTATGCCAGTAGATGAAACTGCATGGCTTGTCTCTATTTAGTATTGACTGGTCTCCCCATGATCAGCTGCATGAAGCTATAATGCGTGAGGATTCCTCAGAATTTGAAGAAGGTGTGGTAATTGAAGAATATCGCAAAGGTTTCAGAATTGGAGACAGACTCCTGCGTCCTTCAATGGTGAAGGTGTCGGCTGGCCCAGGGCCGGCAAAGCCAGAGACAACTGAGCCTAAAGAAGAGGAGCAAAACGAAGTCGATGAGAAGAGTGAGGAAGGTACTGCTGAAACACCAGATGATGAAGGGTCTGGTGAGGAAGGTAACTAACTAACAGGTGAGAGGTGTAACCATGATTTGGCTTTTGTACAAGCAAACAGAAAAGTATATTTTTTTTCGCATTCATTAAGGTCCGGGAGCTAGGTTTTTGCTAGTATACCTTTCGATTTTCATTTTCTACTGTTTGTTTGAGAGGACAGCATTTTAGGTCAGTTGTCTTTTGAATGCTGTCTTAATCATTATTTTTTAGGCTTAGCGAGGATTCATATAGCTGACACCAACAAGCTTGGGATTGAGGTATAGTTGTAATATTCTGGGAATGAGTAATGGCTGAATGTCATGTGCAAATGTGACTCGACTTTGAACTTCAATCTCTCTACCCAAATGTGTGAAAAATTACACTGCTCCAACTTATGCTTAGATAAAAAAAAGAATTCATTGATTGGCCATTTAGATCTTTTGTAAATATTCTTCTTTTGGAAAATTAATCTTCACTCTCAATCAAACATCGGATAATATATTTTTCTAAAAATGTCTCCGTCATACCAAACACACTGGCTTGAACATTTATTCATGTTTAATTTCATCACGATACATGAGAAAACGAAGAAGTCGGAGTTGTTCTACAATCCCTCTTGTAGGCATAATTTAGCTTATAAAAACTAGTGCAACTATATAATTGTACTGATTCTTGGTATTAATGATAGTACATCACTTGTTGGTAAGAACGAGAACGATGTAACAAATGGTCAAGAGCTAGGGGCGATGTCAAACTTGACACTCTGAGTAGATTTCCTATTCATCTAATTTTGTCACCTTCGCAAGTAATTTTGCATATTTACTAGCTAGTAGAAGGGGCTAAAATTAAATCAGTCACTAACATTTTAGGTATATCAATTTGATCATCAACCTCGACTCTCGAGTGCATTGTGCATGCTAAAGGAAGAGCAATATTCTAGATTGAAAACCATAAATATGACAAAAGCAGAAATTTTAGTGAAAAATAAAAAGGAAAAAGGAGGTAGTATACAATTCTTTAAAATAAATCAAGAAAATAATGGTATCTTATGATAGCTGGTACATTTAAGTGATTTATCTGATAAATTTATTATTTTTTATATTTGAAGATTGTGTTAAAAATTATATTTATATTTATAAGTTTATTTTTTTCATCCAACTTTTACCTATACAATTTCAAAATTCGGATATTACTAAAGAATTAAAATCCTTTTTTCAAACTAACATCCTTAAATGGGTATAATTAACATTTCCCAAATTCTAAAACTAAATCAAATCAATTTTAAGGGCCTATTTGACTTTACCTAAAAAAGTAACTTATAAAAAATAGTTATTAAAAAGTTAAATTTCAACAATTTTTAAGTTAAAAAATTGATAAGTAGGGTAATTTACTTCTAGTTTTTAATTTTTATAAATTAATTTTAACTTTTAAAGTCGTTTGAAAATATATTGCACTTTTTTTTGACTGAAAATAACTTAAAAATTGGTTTGATCAACTTATCATAAAAATCAAATGGGCCCAATCAAATGTAGTATTTCTAATTTGATCATTACACTACTTTTAGGGACCAAATTGAGTTAAACTTTAGGGTACTAAACTTACAATTCCACTTCTTTTCCTCTGTTCACATATATAACTCTGTTACTGTATGTAAACTGGCGGGAATTTGCACTGGAACTCCTCTAAACCCTTTCTTTTTGGGACCAAAAACTCCGGCGAACGAACGAACCACCATGAACAACGGTAACTCACGGAAGCGATCGACGCCGTCCACGGCGGAGAAACCGTCACCTCAGCCGCCGCAGAAACACCACGCTGCAATGGAAGAAGAAGACCTAGACGAGGATGTTTTTCTCGAAGAGACATTGCTTCAGTACGAGGCAGATTCACAGGTCCTTCGAGAGTTCGAAGAGAGCAATGCCTTAAAGGAGAGACTTCAGAAGTGGAAACGTCCTCCTCTATCTCAAGCTTACATCTCTCAAACTCAAAGCATATGTAAGAAATTTGTAATTGAGCAAAAAATTTTTTTTCTTAATTTTTGAATTCCTTTTTTGGTCTAATTTATAGGCTATTTCACGAATTTGGATGAGGCTGTCTCAATTATGGTGATGAATGTTTAGGATTTGTGAACTTTGTTTCTTTGATCTTAAGATTTTTCTTACAAAGGATTTCAAGTCAGCGGTTGTGGAATAGTACTGCCTCAACTGTTCTTTTCAACAATGTGTGTGGATTTTTTATTTGATTTCATTTGATATTAGAGTGTTCATTTAATGTAATTATAATATATTTTAAAAACTTTATGCTATATATAACAAAAAGAACAATATACCCAATATGATAAAGGTTTAAGGAGTGTAGGGTGTATGCATACCTTCCTACCTTACCTTGTAAGGGTACAGAGACTGTCTCCTATAGACCTTCACCCCATTGACTAATAAGATGAGTGAAATGGAAGAAACAAACTGGTAATAATATAAATAGACAGCAAACATAAGAATAATGCTCTTGGATGAAAAAGAAAAATGCTCGACACCTACCTACTAGCCCCTTACCTAGATGCTCAATCTCTACACCCTCTTATCAGGACTTTTGTTCTTGATAAGTTGAAGCTGCACCATATTTTTCCTAATCATCTCTCGCCGAGGCTTCTTAGGCCTCTCTCTCACTCTTCTCAAGCCCACCATGACCAACCTCTCATACTTTCTCACTGAGGCGCGTCTCCTGTGCATGTGTTCAAACCATGTCAACCTCATTTCCCATATCTTATCCACCATGGGGACCACACCACATTGTTTAGAATCTTTTCATGCCTAATCATATCTCCCTTAGTGTACCTACAAATCTATTTTAGCATCTCATTTCTGCTAAATTTGTATTTTGTACATAGCTTTCTTAATTGGCCAACATTTTGCCCCACACAACATAGTAAGTTTAACTACCACTATGTAAAATCTACCTTTCAATTTTAATGGGACATACTTAATCACACAAAGCACCAGATGCAAGCATCTACTTCATCCCTCCCGCTCTGATATTATGTGTAACATCATTGTCAATCTCTCCATTTACTTGGATTACTACCGCAATTATTTGAAACTTCAAATGACTTGAGTATCAAGCCTTAAATCATTGGCTGCTTCATGAATAACGTCATTGAACTTGTAATCCAAGTATTGAATCTTTGTCCTGCTTAATCATACCTTTGATTAAAAAGAAATGAGTGAATTCTCCTGCTCAATCATACCTTTAATGAGTGAGTCTCCTGCCCATTTCAGAAGTGCTTTGAGTCTCCTCCCACTATCCTTAATCGGGTCTTGGCTCCATCATCCAAGTCCCTATATATAGTTTTGACTTAAAAGATATGAGTGAAGCTACACATGTCTTAAAGATATATTTGCGTATGCTCTTTAAATTGGAGGTTTTACAGTTGAGATTTAATCCCTTTTATATGCCTTAAGTTGTTTAGAATAGTATAGTTAAACTAATCTAATTGTGTGTTCAGTAGGAAGGAAAATGTTTTATTGAATATTATTTTCCAAGAAAATATGCATTGTTTTTAGAAAGGCCTCGTTCTTTGAAAAATCTATCTCGTGTCTGGTATTGTATGGTTCCACGTTGCAAGAACCCCAAATCAGTCTTTTGAATCTCATCCTTTTAATCCAATAGGATCTGCTTGTCCCAAAATGACCTGACCTATAGGGAAATCCCAATTCGTTAGGCTTTCGATCCAATCAAATAGAAAGCCCGAATGGCGCCATATGCTTAGGAGCCTAATCAAGTAAGTGATTTTATGAGGATAACTAAGCTGCCAGAGTTGTCTGCCGGCACAACAGAGTGATGCCTTACTGCACCGCGACATATGTGCGGTAACGTTCATAGTGGTGCTTCAGGATTTCAATATGCTACTGTGTGCAAGATCAAAATGAGCTTACCGGCAAACCACTACCGTCCATTCTTGAGTGAGTTGGAGTGCAATCATCTTATCCACCGAACTAGCTAGAAACTATTGCTTGGGGTCAAAGCACTCAAAAAAAGATCTGTGTTTCACACGGCCATTTTCTTGTGTTCAGTAGGTAAGCAAAAAATATTATCTTAAAAGTATTTGTATATAATCTAGACAAATACTATGTTGGTAAGAGTGAAGGTGTTGGGTAGGGATGGTGGGGATGAGGACTATGAGAGTGGAGTAAAGATAAGGAATGTTGGAGGGTGGAGAGGACACAATGAATGTGAAATGTCATTTGTTGAACTTGTTCCCTACTTCCACTAGGGAATTCATTTTCTTCATTTTTAAGGTATTTGTTTTCCTCGAGTAAATGTTTTTTTATATTTTTTGACCAATCGAGCCTGGAAAAACTAGAAATTTTTTCCTCCATACGGAACACACCCTAAGTGCTTATATGGGGTTTCGTTTAGTATAGGGATTTGAAATCATTTACTTTAAATTTAAGTTCAGGATTCTTAGTTTAGTAGTTCTTTTTATTTATTTAACTTGAAACTTTCTTATATTTTATACTTTCCTTGATCTGTTCTGCTGTAAATAAACCGTTTTATAATCAATTAAGGAACATAATTAATTTCTTTTTTGTTTTCATTGTTTTAAAAACGTTTCCTATTTATTTAATATCAGAAATCTAAAACAACTCTTTGGATTTTAAAGATAGAATAGGAAGAAAAGAACCTACTTTTGGATCGCTCAAAATTGACATTATTCTGACGCCGTTAATAACTGTTGACAAAAAATAGAAGCCTGTTGTTGCTCCCATAATTTGAAGCCTTATTTTTACCAATCGAACATAAAACAAAAGTTTTGAAGTCTTTTCTGCTCTTAGTATGAGCAGCAACTACATTAGTTCCTGAGCTCATATGGATTCTTACTGAGCAAGTTTATATGTTGTCACACTTGCTGGTGGAAGACAATGTATGACTCAAGCATAGTCACATGCACGTCTTGTAATTATCTTCTGACACCTACTTGGTTGTTTATTAATGAAGGTTTTTGACTTATCCAAAAAGAAAGTTTTTTATTGAGTTAAGGGCAAGATGTACATGTGGAGATCTATATAATAATTCACTGAAAATAAGAAGTTAGATTGTTAGGTAAAACAAAAGGTTTCAAAATAGATCAATTATTTCAATAAGTTCTTAATTTCACAATCGCATTCTGAAAGTTCTGTTGTAATTTGGTGGTCCTTTCTCAGCGTTCCAGCAGCTGGAAATTGACTACATTATTGGAGAGAGCCATAAAGAATTGCTTCCTAATTCTTCTGGTCCAGCTGCCATTTTAAGAATCTTCGGGGTCACCAAGGAAGGTTTGTCAATGTTTAATTCATTGTTGCCGCTTGTTGTTGTGTTAAAGATGTGGTGCTATTGATCTGGAAAAGAAGATGTGATTTTGGCATTTAGCAAAATAATAAGTCTCCCAGAGGTATAAATGCACGTATTGAAATGGGAGTAGTTGTTTCTATTATCGGTCAAGTAGTTTTTTTATTTAAAAATTTAAAACAATTAGAGCATTCTGAGGGTTGTAAGCTAGTGAGGCATGCTGATACCAAGCACAATTTGGATTTTCTCTTGACTGTATAAATTATATTGGTACAAATATGCGTTAAAGTTGCATCTTAGTGGATTTATCGAGTTGTGTTTTTTTTTTCCGTTTCTAGTTGTTTAAAAATTATAGCTTCTTTTTTAGTACTCATATTACACTAGATGTTAGAAATAAACATGAAAAGCTTAAGTGGAGGTGGTACTTGGTAGGATGAGGAATTGAGTTCAGAAGGAACACAACAACTTTGAATGTGTATTTATTGAGGTTGAATTGGCTTGTCTTCCACTTACTAAGAAATGTCTTTTTATCTCCTGGTCAGGAAATAGTGTCTGTTGTCATGTACATGGATTTGAACCATACTTCTATATCAGCTGCCCACCTGGAATGGGTCCTGACGATATCTCCCATTTTCACCAAAATCTTGAGGTATATTGACCTTCTCCTTTGCATACATGTAATAATTGAATTCTTCACCTGTTTGGTTTATTAATGTCCACTGCTGCATTTACTATATTGTTCCTGTTGGTTGCTGTAGGGTAGGATGAGAGAGGCGAACAGGAACAGCAATGTCCCTAAGTTTGTCCGACGCATCGAAGTAGTTCAGAAAAGAAGCATCATGTATTACCAACAACAGGCTTCTCAGCCTTTTCTCAAGATTGTTGTGTCGTTGCCAACAATGGTTACCAGTTGCCGCGGTATGTTTCTGTTTCGCTTATTCACTTATACTGTATCTTTCTGATAATGATGCTTTTCTGATTTAGTCTTTTCTTTTGTGCTTGTGGCACACCGACGCACACATAATAGAAATATCAAGAGCTAAGACCATGCTCGAAAGTACAATAGGATATTCTCCCCAGTTACAAAATATGATCTATTTTGTATCAAACTATTGAACTCTATCATTGCGTCCTCCTCATATGTATATTTTAAGATTATAACAGAAATTAACAGGCTAAGTCATTCATGTTTCAAACTGCAAACAGAGATCTTGAGGTATTGCTGGCTTGTTCCTTCCAAACCACCCAACACAGCTCTGTTCATTTCTTATTTTACATCCTGTCCAGCTCTAAAGAGTTCTTAGACTGTCCTTGGCATAACCTCATCCCAAAGGTGTTTAAAAAGGTTTCTCAATTGAGCAGTTTCGTGGGCTTGTGGTATATTTAATATGGAATTTTTCTTGCCAGTCTTGCCTGCTCTTGCCATGATAACTTAGTCGCATTGAGCCATAGTTTAAAATAATATACTTGCATCTTATGCTTCCTGTGAAATTGCTCCTTAATCTTCTTACTTAGGTAAGGAGCAAGAATATGTTCGATAGCTGAGATATTTGAGAAGAATATGTTCGATAGAATTTGGGTTATGTTTTTCAACATAATTGGATGCATCAGAATTGCGATAATATGTTTTAACTTCTGATTGATTTTGTAGAATTGATTCTATTTCGAATCCTCTTTCCTGCTTTTTCCACTTGATTGACATTATTGAAATGTAATATGTGACAGGTATTCTCGATAGAGGCATTCAAATTGACGGGCTTGGTATGAAGAGCTTTCTGACCTATGAAAGTAATGTTCTTTTTGCTCTTCGCTTCATGATTGACTGCAATATTGTTGGTGGAAACTGGATTGAAGTTCCGGTTGGGAAATTCAAGAAAGCTGCAAGGAATCTCTCCTATTGTCAATTAGAGTTTGATTGTCAGTATCCTAATGCATGATTGAATCAGTGACCTAAGGATGGATTCTTTCTATCCATAAGGGATCATCACCAT
>JBDJHY010000002.1:13309263-13323921 GCA_039654485.1 Withania somnifera
GTTGGTAATGATATTTATTATACATGTAAGAAAAAGATTAGGGCGATGTTTCCGCTGCATAGAATCTATTCTAACAATTACTCCACTTAAAATTTTATGTTAAATTCGCACAAATAATTACAGAATCAAACCAAACAGTTTGAAATCAAAAAATTTACCATATGACGAAGTGCCCAGAAAGGAAAAGAATTATGTTATTTTATGGTGTTTTAATATCCGTTAAATTAGATGATTGTCGGTTATAATTTACTTAAAATATAAAAACAATTGATATGAAATTAGAAAAACATTTTGAAAATAAAAAAGTAGCGAGATATTTTAATTTTCAGTAAAAAACTTGAAATTTTTAACGTCAATCTTGAAATTTCATTAACAGAAAATTATTTTCAATTTTTCATATCTAATTTTTAAAATTTTTTAATTCCAAAAAATTATGAAATATTCAGAAAATGCGTTCAAAAGCACATACTTTTCTAATTTAGAATAATGAAAAATTAAAGCATATTTTAATGGAAATTTTTGAAAAAGTAGCTTTAGAAGTTTTTCAAATTTAATGTAATTTTGGAAAACTGAATTTTCTATTTTTCTTAAAAAAAATGAATTTTCAAAATACTTTTTTCTATATTTTTAATTTTCTTAAAATATTTTTATTGAAAAGTGAAATAATTTTCTGTTAATGAATACACTCTTAAATATGAATCTTCCACTGATCTCTAAGTTTGAATTACTGATATGATTATTTTTTTTGATAAATAAATTTTACGTGATATAAATTTAAATTAATTAATCTTCAATATCGGACCTTAAATAAGAAAAAAAAAGTGTAAAAGTTTGACTACTTTTAAACAAATAAAAATAATGATTCAAAAAAGCTATCTTCCTCGAGAAAAAGCCTATAAACATGTACTATATAGTTCACATATCTCATTGGTTCCAGTAAGCTGGTAGCTACTTTTCTCGGAGAAGCTGGTGGCTCCGCCGTACTCCTCCACCTCTTTCCGCCTTCTACACGGGGGTGACTGGATTCCGGCAGAATTAAAGGAAGTTCTAGATTCTCCATTAAAGTGGGATCATATTACAGTACATGTAAGTGCTTCTCCTTTTTTTTTTCTTTCTATAAAACAAAATCTGCTGCTGCTGCTTTTTTTACTTTTTTTCTTATTCGATCTCCTTTTTGGAAAATAGTGAAATGAAAAGTTTTTTTTTACTAATATTTTCACTGTGAAATATGTAGATTAATAAACTTGGGATTTATGTGCTATTGGTTCTGCCATTAATGTGATTTTAGTTCAAGCTTAATACTTTTTTTGACCAATAAATTACATGTTGATATGCTTTTCTATGTTACTTTTTTCTTGGGTGAGTCTTGACCTAACTGTTACTTCCCTTCTATTCTTGATGAATCAACTGAATAGAATCGCTATAAAAGCAAATGACTTAATCGCAAATTATAATTTTTATTTATTTGATTAATCGATTGAATTTCGTTTCGAATAATATTTTGTCACAAATCTATCTCTTTTAATCTACTCCTTACCCAACTCATTTTTCCGATTCAACATTTCAATACCACACTACTTCCCCGGTGTGTCAAATAAGTTTAGAGAACCGAATTTTATTTATTTGCTTTTATTTTATTCCTTACCAATTTATTTTTTCGATTCACCATTTCAATATCGCACTCCTTCTCCGAGTTGTCAAATAAGTTTAGAGAACTACACTGTCTCAAGTTAACTGGCCATAATTTAATTACACAACCAAATACTCAAGAAAGTTTCATGTATCATTTTCTTTGAAATAGAAATAACTCGATTAAAAGGTTTGTTTTTTTGGTAAAAAAAAAAAATAAAATTTGTTCCAAATAAAAAGAGTACAGGAAATTATACGTAGTGATTGATGGTAGGAACCGCAACCTTTATTATGCATTAAATTATTGGTTCAATTTGATAATTAATTTATGTAACCAGCTAGATATTTTCTTAACTTATTTTGTTTATTTTAATCATTTTTTTTTCTTTTTGGGGGATTTTATCCATTAGAATCGATTGCATTGAGTATAAAATTTCCTAAGTTTTCTCTTCTGTGCATCTTTACTTATTTAAGAATAATAAATAAATAATTTTATTATATTATTTTTATTAATATAAGTTATATAAATATTAAAAATAAATAATATTTAATAATAAAAGTAAGATAGATAAAAAATGATAATTATTTTTAAATTTTTTAAATCGAACAAGTAAAGTTGAGTAACTATTTTTAATGTAATGTATAAATCAAATAAACTAAAAAGTATTTTATAAATCTATACTTTGTAAATGATTTGATTTTATAAAACAAAACCTAAAGTACAATAGTTATACCAATAATTGACCAAAACAGTCTGACCTAGTGTGTGGCTACGTTGTTTGGGCTTTTTGAAGATCGATAAATTTGTGTCAAATTTTTTAAAATGGTATATTTTTTGAAAATTTTAATCACATTTTAAAAGAATTTGAACAGTGTAAATGATTAAATAATATAAATTATGAGCGAATAATTGATTTCTTTTTATTGGTCTAAATTTGATACGTAGATATCAGAGTTGTCCAATTATAATCTTGATTAAAATAATAAATATTTAGTGAAATATATGAGGTATGTTAAAGTTATTAATAACAAATCTAATATAATTTCGTAATAATAAAATATATTTATATTATATTTTGCAAATAAAGAGGTGATTTTGGAAATAGTTTGTGGTCCAAAGCTTTCATAGAAAAGGCTCTCCATAGCATTAATGATATACATGTAGAAATTGAAAGAGTAAGCCACCAACAGCAAGTGGCAACTACCATAAACGCAACCAAAGGATCTTTAATGGTCTTTGTTCTCCTTGTGGTTGGGCATCACGTGGCATCCTCTGCACCAAGTTTTATTTCCTATCATGAAACTATCTTTTGTCAAATGACAGTAATAATTATTGTTACTCTACAAACTAAAGATTACTCACCCTTTCTTACATCTGGTCTCTGACAATATTATGCAAATTTAATTTCACGTCAGGTAATTATTATGTGTGATTAGATATATAATGTAAGGAACTTATATAACCTTCTACTAAAGAAAGTGAAAGCGATATGCTATTATTACTCACACATCAAACCTATTGGAGTAATTAGGATGCACTCCTATGCTTTAAGAAAAATGCTCATTAAATATATTGTGTTTAAAGATTTGCTTCGTTGGGGAAGGTTAGGCAATTGAGAGAGTTATTGGGATATTAAAAATTTTAAAATAAATAAGTGAAGAAATGAAAGAACTCTTGACCTTAACACCTGTACAAGAAAACCAAAATTTTTGGCAGAGGCGTTAGAAATTGCCAACAATCTCTTTAAAATCCATATGTTAAGCTTAATAAGTATATATTGATGTGTATTTATAGGTTTGTTTATAAATATATAGTAATAATAATACTATGTTTAATAGAATATGATATTATTTATTTTAACTAAAGTGTATTTACATTTATGTTCATCAATATTGTTACTTGATATTTTCGTAATAATGTTTAATAGAATATGATATTATTTATTTTAGTTAATATGTATTTACATTTATGTTTTTAAGTATTTGTTACTATTTTTCTACTAACTTCATGCAGAGCCATGGATAAGAGTGTGCAAGAGAGGCTACTTGATTCACAAGTAGAAAAAGTTGATGAAAACTTAAAAGAGAAGATCTACGACGAGTCGAAGAAGATATGGAGAGTTGCATTACCAGGAGTGCTATCAAGAGTAGCTTCATTTGGAAGTATAGTGGTCACACAATCATTCGTTGGACACATTAGTGACTTAGATCTTGCCGGTTATGCACTTGTGCAAACTCTCACCGTGCGATTTGTCAATGGTATACTGGTAAGTTTGCTCCTGTTATCTTTGTTAACATGTTCCATGTTCATCATAGATTACTTGTGGTTGGTTGAATAAGTAATGCACTACATTATATGAATACAAACATAACAATACAATGTAGAAGCAGAGTGATATATCCTGGACCTCGTGGTTACAAGAGCAAGAATATATTCAAGCGGAAAAAATGTTAAGATAATAATGGAAAAACAATTAGCGAAGAAATTAACGGGAAGTTACTAAAAGGAACTCAACCGAACAGCCTCCCATTTCCATTCAATACCAAAAACCAATCCAAGATAAATAGTGAACCACAAATAGAGGGCGTATAACAACCTAAAGGATGAGTCGACCTTTTGGCATTGTGCCATCACCAACAGAACGACGGTCCGCCATTTGAGACCTCTGTCGCGCAGAATGAGGCAGCAACTCTACGGAAGTTTGGGGCTTCCATGATTTCTCATTCCAAGCTATCTTCCACTCGAAATATGGGTTCTGTGGACGTCGGATATACACCTCCTAGCTTCATCCTACCCTCCAAAGGGTGTAAATAGCCGTCCATGTTGTGGGACGAAGACATGTCTGTCCACGCGATAGTCCAGCTTCGTTCGTCAAGCGTTGAAGTAGGTTTTGTGTTGAGGGTACCTGGCCAGTATCCATCACAGAGTAAGAGAAGCGTATTGGATGTAGGTCATTTATAATATATAAGGGTGTATTATCCCACAACCACGTGTCATTTGTGTTGAGACATAACATAATTGTGGATGCTATGTCTTAACTGTTTAAGCTCTTAGCAACACGATACCTGAGCTAGGGAAGTTTCTACTTTCAAATATTCTCACAGCTACCCAAAGAGCAAAAGAACGTTTCATGTATTTGGCCCAAGAAAAATATTAGGTCCACATGTGACAGGGTATGGTGAGACATAATACAATTAGGTGTGCTCTATCTACAATGGCTTAAGCTTTTAGACGATACTGATACACTTTGGGAATTTGGTGTTTTGACTTAAGAAAACTCAGACATGTCATGGGCTAGCTTATTAGTTAGTTTTCCCGTTTTCTTGACTCTTGCCTTCATTGTGGTAGCTTGGAATGTCTAGCGCGACTGAAACACTTTGTGGGCAAGCATATGGAGCAGGACAATATCATATGATGGGAATCTACTTGCAAAGATCATGGATTGTTGATCTCATTACATTGACCGTATTGCTTCCGTTTTTCATCTTTGCCGCTCCAATCTTTAACCTACTCGGTCAGGATCCATCAATCGCACAGGCTGCTGGATATGTCTCCTACTGGTACATTCCCTTCATCTACAACTTCGTATTTAGCTTGACGATCCAGATGTACCTGCAAGCACAACAGAAGAACATGATTATTGCTTGGCTATCTATAGCGCAATTTATGATCCACATTCCGTTGTCTTGGCTACTGGTTATCAAGCTAAACTATGGAGTCCCTGGTGCCATGATAGCGTTGAGCATATCCGCGTGGTTTGTAGTGGTCGGGGAGTTTGTGTACATCTTTGGAGGTTGGTGCCCTAACACATGGGAAGGATTCTCATTAGCAGCACTGAAAGATATACTACCCGTCGTGAAGCTATCACTATCCTCCGGTATCATGGTTTGGTAAATCCTTTTCCTTAATATTTTCTTCTGAAACATGTTTTTGTTCTTTCATTTCACTAACTTCCAACCTCATTAAATACATTATATAATCTGAAATTAGCTTCATATTTGGGGGTTAATAGCTTGATGTTTTGGTTGTTTTCACAGCTTAGAGCTATGGTACAATGCTGTTCTAGTCCTGCTGGCAGGATATATGAAGAATGCAGAGATTGCTATATCCGCGTTCTCTATTTGGTGAGATTTTCCTTCTTTCTCTTTATCTCATTTTGTTGCAATAAATCGAACCATACTGATAGGTGAAAATAACTCTGCAGCCTCAATATTAACGGATGGGAGTTTATGATAAGCCTTGGCTTCCTTGGAGCTGCTTGGTATATGACTCTTTCTCTATGAATCATCGATATCTCGTTCCATCTAGTGTTGTATCCATTTTCCACTTAAGAGTTTTTTTTTTTCCTTTCGTTGTTTGCTTGTACAGTGTTCGGGTTGCAAATGAAATCGGGAAAGGAGATGCGAAGGCTGCAAAGTTCTCCATTAAAGTCTTAGTGAGCACTTCAGTTATAATTGGACTGTTTTTCTGGATTCTGTGCTTGATCTTTGGCAGCAAGGTCGGATACTTATTCAGTGATGAGAAGGCGGTTGCTGACAGCGTGGCAGACCTTTCTATTTTACTCGCTTTCTCGATGTTGCTCAATAGCATTTATCCTGTACTGTCAGGTAAATTAAGAAGTTGAAGTTATTACCACATATAGGTGCATCCATGTTGGCCCGAACACGAGGCTTACATAAAAATTAAAATTTCTTTATGCATGAAGTTTATTCTATGATCTTTTTGTGTTGCTTGGCTTTTGTTTACACTTTGAAATATTTTTTGATCAGGTGTGGCAGTAGGAGCAGGTTTACAAAGCACCGTTGCAATAATCAATTTGTGTTGCTACTATTTGATTGGAGTACCTGTTGGAGCTTTGCTTGGATATGTGGCTAATTTTCAAGTGAAGGTAAAATTTTCACTTAAATCAAAGGTTCTGTAGATTCTGCAATTGTTGCTTGGACTCTTGAGAAATATTATTGCACACTATTTGATTTTCCGGATATGAATTGCTTTTGAAGGATTCGACATACCCTATTGTCCATCAGCATTTTTTAAGAGGCTGAGCAACATAAGCTTAAACTTGAAATATACATTGCGTTTAAGAACTACTAATTTGCTTTATAATACGAGATTATTAAGTATTGGAATGAAACGGACTTAAATAGTGGTAAATGGACACCGATTGTTCATATATTTAATCTGGAATTTCGTATGACTCGTTTATTGGGTTAACCCTACTCGCCCATTTGCCATCTCTTAAGATTTTTGTTATCCAGGGTATATGGATGGGGATGATATGTGGAATAGTTACTCAATCAGCTGCCTTATGCTACATGACATGGAAAACAGATTGGGATGGAGAGGTAATATTAAGATATATGTGCAATTTTTTTTTTTTTTTGTATAATACCTTAGAAAATTCATATTCATGAATGTTTAAAATTCTTTTCAGGTATCAAAAGCTAAACAACGACTCAATCGATTTTACGTGAAATCTTCTGCAGAGTCTAATCAAAATGATCAAGCTTGAGAATTTTTGCCTCCAATATATCACTTTTCGTTTGTATTTTTCTTGCAATTCTTTGTTTGTTAGTCATGTATTTAGCAAAACTTTAGCTTATGATTCCACTTTTTGACTTATTGTTGTTGTATTGTTAGATCATGAGCTCTAATTTTTCACCTATATATGAATTAGTATTCCTTCAGATCTTTGTTATGGAGTTGATAAATTATACTGCTTTCTTTGGCTGAACCATGTAGATTTATTTCTATTTTGAATTGCCCAGTTTAACTAAGATGAAGCTCGACTAAAGAAAGACAATATACTCAGTATAATTTCATAAAGGGAAGTCTCAAGCTTTATGTATTAATACAAAGAATAATAGCTGGTGTCATACGTATACATATACTCCTGCATTTGGAGAAAACCTCTATGATTAATTTCTGAAATCTTTCATATCATATTATGTACAACAGAAACTTCCCAGCCAACATAATGCACTTGGTTTTTATTTCCAAGGGAGAGAATCTTAACAATGGTGTACATAACAATATACAAGGTTACAAATTAGAAAGGAAAAAAGAACATAATTGGAGCAAACAAGGACTAAATTATCTCCTCAATAGATTATAGGCAGGTAAATCTTTTACACTGGAGGTATCTTCAAGAGCGAGTTCGTCGTTCTAGCTGCACTCTTGTGGTCTGCAAAACATCCTAGGTAAAGGAAAGCGAAAGGAGCATGTGTTGGTATTGGTAAATATATGAAAAGAATCCAATGGAATGGTGAAGTGTTACCAACACGCTTCGCTAGCCACTGTCCATCGAGCATTTCAAAGGCGACACAGAAGATGTGGTCAAATGCCATGTCATCTTCGCTGAGTAATTCTAGAAAGTGGATCCCTGCAAGGGTTCTAGGCGTTCCTGTCATTCCAACAAGGAGTGAAAATTAATCAGAAAGAGACGACGACCACTTATCAATAAAATCTTTACATATTCATCAAAAGGGAACATGTAGGAACTTGTTAGATAAGAAGAGGAAAGATAAAGATGGAAGACTTCCCTAACATGCATGGGGAGCAGATTGAGGACAGAGATGATACACGAGACGTTGAGACCAACTAATTGTTCCTATGTCATTAGAAGGAATGACGAGACTAGAGCTTATGGTGGTTGCACAACAAAATTTCATAATAACTAGTTCCAGACGATTTAATTATCACTCAATTTATTTGGAAGGATGTATTGGAAGCTGTCGACTGTTAAATATTCACCACCTATTTCTCAGCCAAAAACATGGAAGACGCTAACATCTGAATTTTTCCATACCTGATTGATGATCCAACATTTGGACCAACATAAATGATCTATTGATGCCAGCTACAGCAAATGGATACTCCCACTCAGATCGGTTCCCATTTCTTTTGTGCAACAAGTTCCGGAAAGATTCCTGTAATAGAGAAGGCGGCGAGGGACAAAGTATTAATGAAAAACTTACTTCCCTGCTTTCCAAGACGAGAATAGTGGCCTCAAGTGGAACTCAATCATGCTTTAGCAAATAGCTATATACATCAAACTTCATGAAACACAAAACAAGTGCACAAATCTCAAGTCTGATGGGTTACTCTGCTCAGCTGGAACCAAATTCAGCAGAAAGAAAAAAGATGGATCAAATATCTGAACTGCCAAAGAAAATGGATTGGAACATGAAATGCAAAAAGATAAGGATCATAGGTACCTCTCTACAATATGAAATCTTATTTTTATGCTCAGTTATACTTTGGATTATTCATACCCTTGTCATTAACAAATTGTCTCATCTTTTCCCTGAACCTGAAAGGAGATCTACCTGAAGTATAACAGAGGCTAGTGTTAAACAATAGTCAAAGGTAAGGGTAAAGTTGGAGTTTTCCTTGAAATATTTTGACAAGTGGCATCCACCTAGTCCATGCTGGAGCACCGTTACGTCAAGGGGCAAATACAAGACAATTTTCCAACGGCAAGGTATGAATGGCTCAAATTATAACAGAGGAAGAAACAAAATTTGTATAGTAGAGGGGTAAGTAGAACCTTTTCCCAATACAAAATAAGAATCATCTAGCATTATTCGCACCAGATAGGCTTCATTGCATGATAAAGAAAATGCTATCAGCTCACCCAATAAAGTTTTTATGGATCTAGGCATGTTCATTAAGAATTTCTGAGTCTTCTTTCCACCCAGGGTACCAATTTTGTATTAGTTTGTCCTAACAAATTTCACGTCTCTTTCCACCCCTATTTTTCACTCATGAGTCTTTTATCCCCTCCTTCTCCTTCTTACAGTTTGTTATAGCCAACCCCCCCCCCCTCCCCCTCTTTTTTTTTTTTTTGGTTCTGTTCCCAGTGGAAAATTCTCGCAGTCTGCAGATTCTAAAATTCAACATAAACATAACACTTGATAGACATACATGTATTGACTGTCTTAGAACATGATTGAAAAGCCAATTCCACTCAGAACAATGACTACGAACCGGGTATGTCTTGGCAAAGAATATAAGGTTCTCCAGTGATATAAATCCTCCACCCCTGGATATTTACGCTCATAATTTTAGTATAATCACCAACAGCAAAACAAAAATGTGAATCAAATATACACGTCCTGTTCCTCATATACCTGAAGTCGGTTGAAGGGTCAGATCCTTGCCAGCCCATTTCTTTCCAAAGTTCAGATTTAAGGAATGGGAGCGGCTTATCAGGATAAGATAACCTCCATACTTGCCTAAGAGCATCCTGATTCCAAATTTGAATTTTAAGTCCAGTTTCTTTACAAACATATAAAACAACAAGGCACACATACAAGAGACTATACTATCTTGCAAGACAAGTCTAAGAGATATAATTATCTCCTTCCTCAAAAAGAGAATATATGTGATCAATTAAAGAAAGCAGTTTGAAGCCCTCTTTTTCTATTTTCTCCTCATGAGTCCAAACTAAGGTAATATACTCTTGCTTGATCTCATTCTACTTAGCTGTTCTTTTTATCACAAATGAGTGTGTGTCTATGTGTATGCATATGTATGTATATGAGAAAAACTTTCCAGTAAAGTCCCAAGGAACAAAAGCCGTGGTGAGCCATTATATCTTCTCATAACAAATCAACCATCTAAAGTGTGAACCTCCAAAAGGTTAGTATGGAAACCTTCAATAATTTTGACAAAGGAGCTTTTAGACTAATAAACTTGAACCGTCCATTGATTAGAACCATACAGCATTAACTATACAAGTCAATATCTCATTCCTGTAATTGCTGCAAACTCTTCCACTGCTAAAGAAGACACAAAAAAGAAGTAAACATTTAAAAGAAGACATGTAGAAAAGTTTACATACTTTATGATCCGAGAAAGAACCGTCAAAAGCAATTGCTAGCCTTTGCTTGATGTTTGAGCCTTGCTTCCTGCAATCAAATGTCAAAGAATTTAATGAAAGGAATGGATGGAATTATGTAACAATAAATGGAGAAACAGAATATGGACGTAAGGCAGGTAGCCAGATGAGTTTAACGGATTTGATTCTTTTTGGATGCAGGGATAAGTGATGGACATGATGATACAACAACATATCCAGTGGCATGATGATAGAAACCCAAATTAAATATCACAAGGTAAACCACAAAATTTTCATGCGGCAAACCGCTACAGACTGTCAGATTTTTCCTTACGTGAATAGCAGAGAAAGTTAACATCAAATATCTGCAGATGAAAGGTGAGCAACCCTCAAAGGAGGTAAAAGATTTGTTGTTGAGCCAGCTTGAGTTGAGGCAAAAGGAAAAATCCGGCCAAGAAGAGACCCAGACACAACGACAATATTTGCTGCAAGATCAAAGGAGAAATTTTGAAGTTATTAAAATCGAAACAAAACAAAAGATACTTTTAGTGATTTTAATTTTCTAACCAATATGCATAAACAAGTACGTACTGATACAGATGATGCTATAAGGCGAAGACAAACTCTGAAAGCAATACACTCTAAAGAGTAATGAATCTATCCAGAATTAGTTATTTAACTTGATTATGACATTCCAATGAACGTTCCCAGATGTGTAACACGTGAAGAAGATAATGAAGATGTGAAACACTTATTCATCCACTCATAAATCTGATTCAGTACATGTTTTTTAATTTGCTTGAAGTTAAATGGTGCATGCCACAAAAGACCAACTGCTTTATTGGACTTTTGCAAGTACAAGAATCTCAAGCTCAATGTTGACTAAGATATTGAACTTACACATGTTTTATAACATTTTTAGGTTGTAATTAGATGTTACATTTCAGCTTTTTTGAACTATAATCCATCAGAATTATTTTCTTCTTCCAGTCCAATACCATGTTCTGTATGGGGATTTGCATTTACTTTTCAAAAAGAAAAAAAAAAAAGTTTTAGCCTATGAATCCTCACAAACATATCTTCCTTTTGAGGTTTAGTATGTGGAGAAAGAGCGAAGATGCAATAACTTAGAAAAAGGTTTTTCACCAAGCCTACCATCACCACTTTCTTCCACTTCAAGGAACCTACATAATTCCCCTAGATTGGCATGTTCACTTTTTCTATTACCTTATGGCTCCTGAATAGTTTCTTTAACCTAGGATTTGTAACAAGATACAAAAGTAAGAAAAGGATCTAATTCTCCACCTACTGTTACTGCTATATGCACCATTCCACTATTTCATTGTTTCTTTTACCACCTTAACCCTTTTACATGATGCTTTCTGTCTACTCATTCAGATTCAGTCTTTAATCCATAAAGGGGGGAAACAAGTAACCATCTTCTAAGTAGTTTTAGGCAAGAATACCAGTTTGAGGCAATTATCTCAACATCGTATCTCATATTTGTCAAAAATAACTCACAACAGGTCTTTCTGTTTTTGATAAAGAATTCCAAAACATCAGCAGAAACCCTCAAAATGTTTCTTTGATAGTAATTAACAACCCTCAACATGTTATCGGTTAATACTTCAACTATGTCTCAGAAACAAGGTAGTTGGTTCGGAATCAGACAAATCGATAACAAAGAAGGCCCATGCACCATAACCTGTAAAATCATGAAAGAACTCTTAATCTGTCAATCCTTCCTACGTCTAGACCTAGTAAGTTCCCCCATTTTGAGTGAAATTTAGCCACAGGCTCCATCCAATCCAGTAGAGCCATTCCATCAATTCCTTTAAGTTTAAGCCTTGCGACGTACTTTGCCCATAACCTAAAAGATGCTTGAATCAAGAATAAAATTCATAATCTTGGATCTTGTTGAATCCATTGACAGCTACAGAATTCAAAGTAAAACAATAGGTACCAAGTGGAAGGGAAGAATCAATTGATGTTAGATTTCCATCTTGAATACGGTTAACTAAATCCTTATGGAGTGAAAATGGTTAACTAAAAGCAGGTAGGAAAATGCTATAGTCCACAGATAATTCAATTACAGATGTGGGTATGTAATTGCACAGCACAACATGCACAAAGAACATAAAATCAAAATTACAAACAAATGAAATCACACTTAACCATTGTGCCCATTGAGAAATCAAATGAGAAAATAGCAGCGTCCAGTGCAGGCGTTCCTGCCTTCGCCCCTCATCCAACACATCTTCAAGCGTAAATACCTATAATACAAGGAATTTCATTTCACAATCCAATCCAAATCTCCTTTATCAAAGCACAAAACCCCTAAAGCACAACCTTTTAGCAACATAATTCATAAGATAGTCAACAAAAAGCCTAAAAAAGCAACAAAAAAGATGCAACCCACATAACTTATCATAAAATAAAGCAAGAATAACCAAAAAAGCAAACTTTCAACAAGATCAACCAAAAAACCTATAAACACACCGATGATACTACAATCCACCTAGAAATTTTAGTAGCTCGGTTGGTTAGCTAACTAAACTTTCACCGGGAGAACCATGATGTAAACCCACCAAAATCAAAACTTTTAGCAACAAATTCAAATGAATAATCAACAAAAAGCCTAAAAAAGCAACAAAACAAATTGCAACGCCCAAAACTTATCATAAAATAAATCACAAATATTCACAAAAAGCAAACTTTCAACAAGACCAACAGAAAAAAAACTACAAGCACACACAAATAATATTACAACTCACCCGGAAATTTTCACCCTTATAATTTTAAAAAAATATTTTAAAAGTAATTAATTAGTCTTTATAATAAATCCTCAATGGTAGATGTGAATTTTTTTTTCAAGATTTAAATTGATATTCTTTAATAGTATATCACGTTTTAAGATGTTTAATTAAAATTCAAGATAAAATTTATTAATAATTTAAGAGTTTGTAAATATATTCTTCTAAATTCATCAAAACGTTATTAAATATGATACATAACAATGTGGTGTAGCAGATGAAATTATTTAAATATTAATCACATGTTTAATTGAATCTTGAATATGAACTTTATGTAATACGAATTTAAATTATTAAATTCGAATTCTAGTGATAATAAGTGAGAAAGAAAAAGCAACCATACAATAGGCAATAAATCCCATGAGTTCTACTCCAACTAGATTATTAAGTCTTTGCAACTTCTTTTAGTAATGTTAACTGACATTTATACAACTTTATAATTTATCCAGATATTGGCACAAATTTTAAAAAATCATATAACAAAACTAATTTGTCCTCTTGTTTATAATTCCATCAAGAATAATTTTGCACTGCAGGGAATTGGCAAGTATGGTCATTGCAAGCCTTAGTTTACCTCTTACATATCCATCATCACCAACAATACATCTTCCAAAGCCTTCTTGTTCTTGCAGATGCAGCAACTCTTTTGAGAAGCTAAATTCTGTAGCCAGCAAAACCTTGCAGGAAATTCAAAATTCTGGAGTTATTGCTTGTCTTCGAGCCCAAAAGTAACTCACTTTTAACCATCCTGAATATAGTTTGATTTTAGAACTTAAGTAGTTACTCTATGTGTGCCGGAGGTCTATCGGAAACAGCCTCCAAGTAGTGATACGGACTGCGTACGCTATACTCCTCAAGCCCCACTCTGTTGGAATATACTGTGTGTTTGTTGTTATTGTTAATTGTTGTAGTAGTTACTCTCTCTTACCTCACTGACCCCTAAATTCTTGGGTCGAATTACCGTATCCTGTTCTGTTTATCTCTAAAAGGAAGTGTTTCTGTTATTTCAGCTACAGGTTTGCTTCCCTTAATGGAGGTCCCTTTATGTGTGAATTCCCCTCAAATAATTTGTCTATTGTAATCTATTGTTTGGAGAGTCCATTTTATTGTCGGTGGGTACTTTTAATGACGGTTTTTTATACTTATTATTTTTGTTACCATATGTTGTTTCTGGTACTTTCATTACTATTTGTTGTTCTTTCTTAAGCCAAGGGTCTTATCAAAAGCAGTCTCTTTACGAGGTATGAGTAAGTTCTGCGTACACTCTTTTCTCCCTCAAATCTCACTTTGTAGAACTGTACTAAGTATGTTGTTGTTTTTTACTTTATAATGGGGTATATTTAATAATGTAGTGCTTTTTTCCAATGTATCAA
>JBDJHY010000002.1:13336852-13354120 GCA_039654485.1 Withania somnifera
TAGTGCTTTTTTCCAATGTATCAAAAGAAACACAGTTAAAAGTGGTTCTGTAAAGTTTGAAGTGAATGAAGCCTATCAATGTTAGAGACTATTTAGGAATAGAGAGACTCTATCTTCAAAAGGTAAGGGCAAGGCTGTATATACATTACCCTGTCCAGACTCCACTTATGGGATTAGACTTGGTATGTTGTTGTTGTTGTATTTAGGTAACAAGAGCTTTTCGACATGCCACTATAGGGATTTATCTCTCAACTGCATCAGTATATCAGATAGTTGTTTGGCAATCGAATTTTTTGGTACAATGTCTTATAAATTGGACAGCTACATGTAAGTTGTAACTTAGGTGCACTTTTCTATATTGTTTAGTGGAGACCTGGCGAATCAAGCTGCACGTGCTGCATTGGATGGCGGAATATCAGTTGTAAGCTATTTACCCCTTTATCTCAAGTTCATTGTCCAAGTTTAGCTAACAATCTCTATGATTTATAGAATAGGAGATTAATCTTTTCCTTTAAGGCCAGTGGAAGATGGTACGTTGTGACTAATCAAAAGAAAAGACGAACACTTGAGAATTATTATACTGTGGGCAACTAGTACTAATAATATCATTATTTGTTCGTTAGATTAGGAAAATTTGCATCTACAAAACCAAATTCTTTTTTGGTTCTTCCACAGGTTCTGCAATTATGATAACCAGTTCATTAAGATCTACGATTTTCTCTGTATTTGAACAGCCCTGACTTGGAAAAATGAATGTCAACGGCAATGTGTTTGCCATACTTAAAGCCGAAATCATTTATTAGTTAATTGTGAAAATCCTCCTACATTTATTTTATTTGAAGGCTGCAAAGTTAGGGAATAAAGGGAAGCCATTTTGATTTTTTCAACAAAAACACAAGATTAAGATCTTGTTGTTTTAAAAGTTTTAGACTAGAGAAGAAAACTTAGCAAAACCTAGAACTCAGGTAAAAACATGCTTCTTCATATGCCAAGATACTTTGCTATTGCGCAGTATTTCTTTTCCTTAAATGCAAATTTGATTACTCTTTCTCCCTTACGAGGATATTTCCACCATTTGAATGAATATTTCATTCAGAGTATAAAGAGGTGCTCTGAAAGTCATTATCTTCTAAAATTGCAGCTGGAAATTGTGGCGTCCACTCCAGACGCCTTTGAGGTACTTTGCAACATGCAGTTGCTTGCTTTTCCTCATGCTGGAAGCAGTAAACATTTGGTTAACACATGTGCTCTTTTCCTTATGCAGGTGTTAAGAAACCTAGGACATGATTATCCTACAAAAACTTTCGGAGTAAGTATTCACTAGCTTCTTTTATTAATTCACACTAATTTTGGTTCAAGGAAAAGGGAAGGCATAGCAAAATTGAAAGTTGTTGCTTTACCTTTCTTGTGGGGAACTTCCCTTGTTGGGTCACGTATCCCATGAGTTTGTTGGGCCTTGTCATTTACTTCTTTACTTTGCCTTATCTTATACTTCCCAAGGAGGAAAATAAGTCCTACTCTTCCTTCTACCATATCCTCCCTTTCTCGCCCATCAGTAAAGGCATGCTTGTATCACTGGAGATCTTTATACAACAAAAGAAGCATTCTAATAGCATAATGTTAACTTTGTGTACTGTGGACTGTGTAAAACATAACAAGGACAGGCTACCAATTTTATTTTTGACACTTTCTCTATGTTTGCAGGTTGGAACAGTATTACAGGCTAAAGATGCCAAAGATTCTATACAGGCTGGAGCTAAGTTTCTTATGAGTCCTGTTACAGTTATGGTATGTTTGCTGGTGTTTCAACCTTTTAGATCTTATGCCAAATCAAAATGTTTATTTAAGTGTATGTCTTATACAAAGATCAGCGCCTTTTAAGTTTTTCCTTTATCTCAGGATATTCTAGTTGGTGCCGCAGAGAGTGATACTCTGTATATACCTGGGGTAATGACCCCAACGGAGGTACTGGGATATCTTGTTCTTCTTTTCATCATTCTTTTAATAACCGTGTGGTCTTCGTTTCATGTTGTGATCTTAGAACACAAAAGAATATCAGCATTTTGTCTCCAAGGACTCGGGAAAGGGCAGAGCCCCAGCCAAGTGCTGTGTTTTTTATGCTCTTCTATATCCTACAACGGGGGACAGTCTTATTTATTGAATATGGACAAGATTTCTTCATGTCATGAAAAAAATCACATTATAACTGCAAAATAGAGTAATGCAAGTATTTTATGATCCTGCAGATACTATCTGCTTTCAGTGCAGGTGCCAAGATTGTCAAGGTGAGTCATGACTGCTTCTTTCTGTCCCTTGCTCTATGGCTTACAACTATAGCCTGCTGGATTCTTGTGTTCCTAACCTATGAAACAATGTGATGGATAATGTGTATTGTTGAAACTCCTCTGTAGTTAATTCCAATACAACCAATCCTACAAAAATAACCTAGAAGATAGGATTTATTAGTGACAAGGTAAATGTGATGTATGTCATGATGTTTGGTCCTTCAACTGAAATGAATAGATTTCTCTCCATGGAGAGAAGCTTTATAACAGTTAAGTTCTTGGTGATCCTTTTTACAACTTCCTCTTTTTATTTTTGTTTTACATAGGTTTATCCTGTCTCTGCATTAGGTGGTGTTGGGTACATTTCAGCTCTGAAAAGGCCTTTTTCTCATATCGCTATGGTTGCATCACAAGGAGTAACAATAGGTTGGTTATCTGAACAGAAATTTCTTGGTTATATGCCCATGTTTTAATTATTGATCTTTTTTTTTAGATACATCAGTAGATTTTCAAAACTTATCATCTCGGGAACATTTTAAAAAGTTGCGGGGTTCTTTCCATTGAGAAGATGAATTGAAATATCTGCTTCACTTGTTGGTAGTATGAAACTCAGAATGTTGTTTATGAAAAAATTTGATCTTTAACAACTTCTTATGGAGCATGTGTTCATACTAAAAGGAGTAATACAATATGGCCGGTGCCTTTGTCTCTTCTTCCACGATTTCTCCATCAGAAAAGGAAATTTTTAATGAGTTCCAGGAGCTATGGACAGCAAAAATTGTGCTGAAGAAGAGTGTGAAAGTGCTTAAATCATCATACTATTGAAGTTTATTAATTTTTGAACTGATTCAGAATGTGAAAACAAATTGTCTGGATTAATTTTATTAGTTGACCATCTGTATTTTACATTTATGGCTGCAGTATCTGATCTAGACTATTGAAAACCTGTTGTTTCTCTAATCTGTCATATCTCTCTTGCATATCTTACTTTTCCTTAACAGATTTACTATCTATTACATTTTATGAGAAATGATGTATACTGTGCTTGGTACAGATTTGATTGGGCAATACATTGGTCAGGGAGCATCAGCAGTTGTTCTATCCGATGCCATATTTGACAAAGAGGCAATGAGTCAACGTAATTTCGATAAAATATATCAACTTGCAAGCCGTGCTGCTTTGCAGGGTAGACAAGCTGTTGAAAGGTCAGAATATTAGGTGCTGATGCATTTTCTTTTTGCTAAAACCTCATGGAACTGAAGAACTTCCCAGAAACGATAAGACATCCGTCATCCTGCTTGAAGTTTAGGTAAGCAATCACGTGCTTTTAGCTTTAAAATGACTTTCTAGACACTGATTATGATGTCTTAGTCCCTAAACCTTGTTATTTTCCTCGGATACACACCACAAAAAGAAGGAAAAAAAATCCTCTCATTTACCATTTTGTTGAATACATTTATGATTCTTGGGCAGAAACATCTTAAATGTTGCAGAAATCCAAACAGAAAGTAATCACTAACTTTGACTTCTCTTTTATATTAAAAGTGTAATTATGTGTGCAGAAATGGATAGATAAAAACAAATGAAATGGAAAATTATAGTGAAAGAAAAGGATTTAATATATCGATATCATGCAGGGTTAGTAAAGGGGCTGAAATGTAAATCTGGGCTGCAGTTCTTCTTCAAGAATGCCTCATGAATCTCTTTATTTAGTTTCTCTACATATTAACTTAAAATGTAGATAAAGTCCCGAAAGTGGCCTTATTAGAAGTTAAAATCTCCAAGGAAGCTTATGTTTCCATAGAAGTTTGAAAGATAAACACCTGAAGGAGGACATTTTGCTATGAAAATCGTATAAATTTTACGAACTATATTACTATCTTAGTTGGCTTTAGGTAATCAAGGAACCACAAATGCAGCTATCATTTTATCGTCTGGGTAGCTAGCGATTGTTGCCTGTTTCTCATGGGAACATTCCGCGTTCAGTTATATCTATCTTCTTGCTTGTATGTTCCTAAAAAGACTAAGACCGTGTGTCAGGGTCCATGGCTGAATGTGTCTTGACTGTTGCATCTCAAACATCGAGCCAGACACTGCAAAATTTTCATCAAAGTGTTGCATCTCACAAGCCTAAATACATATTTCATTGTTAGTTTGACTTGACCGTATGTTGTGCAGGAAAATTTGTTGTGCTGTTTTTATTTGGTAGAGCTTTTAGCCCGTGCAAATGGAGACTAGTCAGACCAATGGACTTTGGATATCCGATGGTTAAACCGAAAATAGAAACCGTGTTGGCTAGTTTGTCCGAGGGTGATTTATAGTCAGCTATGACCCGTTGGTTTACTTGGATATGTGCTGCAGATTACAAGCATTTGCAGGTTGCTAAATCAGTTGCTCTTCATTGTTGTTTTTGTCTAAACCATTCAGCTGGTGAAGGCAGGCTATCACTGAAAATTTATTTCCAGTACACCCTCGGCCTAAAACAAAAGTAGCTTATGTATTCTCTCTTCCCAATTTATTAGAATTATTGTAGTTCGGATTAAATTTTATACATTTACGGTGTAAATCTATTTACATAATTAGGTATTTTAGCTTCTTCTTTTTTTTTTTTTTTAACTTAATTTTCTTTCTCATTTCTATGAAAATTCGCTTCAAATATTATGTGCATCCTTTATTCCTCTTGATGACACCCATTTTTGTCCTCCCTTGTCTAAATCAATTTTGATCTTTTTTAATCTCACATTAACTGTTTTGAAAAAATTAAAAATATTTTCTAATTCATTGTCAATTGTAATTTCACCATTTTCAAATAAAAATATTTCTTATAATTATGATAATATAAATAAATGTGATTCTGATTTCAGATTAACTTGAACATTTTTAAAATTAATAATAGTGTTCAAATTGAATATATGTTTTTATTTTTCTCAAAGATCAATAATTATTATTATTATTATCTGATTGCTCTTTTTCTTTTCTTTTACAACTAACTGTAGCCGGTTCGAGCAGTGTTTGTCCGAGCTTTCAAAATATACTTATTTGTTAAAAGTGCGTTGGAGCAGTATTATTGTGTTATATAATTAGTGAAGTATAAAAAATAGTTTTATCAATGTGTTATTTCTTCTCACCTATACTGCCAATGCTATTAATCTCAGATTAGAAGAAGAAGAAACATCAACTGGATGACAAAGCTGTTACAGAGGTTGAACAAGATAAGCTTCTCTTATGAAGTCCTTTGTACTTTGGATTTTAATTTTTTAAAAGAATTACCATATCATTTTAACTCGCCAGGACTATTATTTTCAATTCATAAGAGCTATCATTAACTCATCAGAGCTGTCACTTTAATCCATCAGGCCTACTTTTTGATAGTCTCTTTTTCAATGTCTGAAAAATTTATATTCTCAAAAATTATCAGATTCTATCTAAGAAAATAAAATCATATTTTAAAACTTATGCTTTATGTAATGTTGGTAGAAAATTCTTTATAATAATATTTTGCAAATCTTATAATTGCCCGGTGAAAGCACTTTCAAAAAAAGCTTTCAAACAAGAAAAAATTATTAAAGGTGTTTTTAATCAAAAAAAATATTATTTTTTTTAGAAAAGGAAGACCTATATAAAAAATATGTGCATGTTCAACACTATCTGCCAAACCATAAATTAAGGAGGAACACTTTTTAAAAAATAGTGGTAACTAAAGGAAAGGAGAAGCATTGAAATTTGAATTACATTTGGTAACTTTAATAAATGGTGGTATTATCACTGTCTATCTGCTTAATAAATTTCTATTTCATTATTATAGTTTATTGTTTTTAATAATTTCTCATTATCGTATCTTGAAATATAATTTTGCTCAACTTGGTATTTTAAGGAAAGAAATTAACAATATAAATTTTATACTCTAGCTTTATACCATATATTCTATTCTGAAAGGAAGTCAATCTAATCATTGACAAGAGAAAACATGCCTAATCATTTTTTCTTTCGTAGATAAAACTTATACTCAGTTGTTTAAAAAGACAATCGTTCTTGAGAACATAATATTAATTTGATAAATATGCATGTTATGTTCACTGTTCACTATTTGTGTCAAGGCGGAGGGAATGGATTGGAGATGAATTGAACAGGTGGGTTACTAAAAGAATTGAATATTAAAATTAAGCGTGATACTTTGATCATGAGCTTACCACTTGTCTTTCCATTAAGATTAAGAAAAAATTCTTGTCAAGATATAATGGGAGGGATATATTTGAACGGAAAGTATAACGAGGGGGATATATTTGGATTGAAAGTATAACTAGAGATATATTTAATTATTTATAGTACGTGGGTATATTTGGACTGAAAATATAACGAAAGGGATATATTTTGACAAAAAATATAACAAAGGTATATTTAAATCATTTTCGATAGTACATGTTATATTTAATCCTTTTCCAAAAATGAAAAGTTAGTGCATAAAACTTAAAAAGAAATTTATTTCATGATCATGATATACATCAATTACACTATAATGGCATTTGACCTCAACCTTGGCTCAAGAAATGTGCTTGAGCATTGTCATCACTACAATAGAGACAAGGATGTTGCGTCTCAATATGTTCATCATTTTCCAAAACATACCTAGACTTCAATACCAACTCTTTATTACTAAGAGGGCCACAATTTTTCTCCAACACAATTAAAATTGCATGACTAAATGCCCCATAAGCTTGATTTTCATTTGTAATTCCTCCAACATCTTGACATTCTTCATTAGCTTGACATCCACTTAGCAAAATACCTTCATCTTGATTAAGTGGCTTCAATAAATCTAACTCCATTTGTTGTAATGAAAACAGAACACTAGCCTCATTTCCAAAGAGTTGTAACATGTGTGTTCCAATATCTGAGGTGTTTATGTTTGTTAAGGATGTGAGATGTTCCAAGAGAGTTTCATGAGGGATGAATTTACGCTTGTAATAATAACATTTTGATACCGACTCCAACTTATCTGGGACTGAGACGTAATTGTTATTTTCAAATTCTTGATTTTTTGGCTTGTGATGAGATGGTCCAATTTGCTCTTTCTCTTTGTCAATTAGACCTCCACTGTGACAAGAATCTGAAAGGATAGTGAAAGTTGCTCCATTTGGTACTCGATTCACTATTTTTCGAATGTCCACATCTGTCAAATAAATGTTTTAATTTAAAGGTTACTAAGAATCTGAAGTTGTGTAATAATATGTGAAATATAAACATAAATTTACAAAGAATAATTGAGTCATTAATTAGGAAATGTTGATTTTAATGAGTTAGATGTTTTGGACTCTCCTTGGAGGCTATAGCTAGATTAGCCTCTTCACTATACAAGTTGATTTCTCAAATAACCATCTATTTTATAATTTCGTGTGTGATAAAAATAAGAGAAAACTACACCCCATGACAAATATTACTCAGCTTTAAAAAATTACAATTCGGTGACACTGTATCTACCCTTTTTCGATATACAAATAAATTTGTGCCTTCTCTAGGAGGCAAAAGTACTCAATTTTATTGCTGGATCAGATATAAGATCAAGAAATTAACTTACTAGTAATATAATTGAAATCAAGAGGAATGATGGCTTCTTGTTGGTTCTTTTTTCCAGTCAATGTTCCATGTCCACTAAAATGGAAGTACAAAACATCCCCTGGTTCAGCTTCATCAACCATTTTATTAAGTGCCTTCTTGATATTAGCTCCTGTGGGCATCACAGGGTTGCCTGATTTATCCATCAGCAGCTCAATGTGCTGCGAATCAAACCCGAATCGATTCACTAGCACATCTCTCATGGCTAAAACATCGTTGTGACATCCATGTAACCTGTAATAGTAGCAACTCAAGAAATTTCGTTTAGACTACTCAAAGTTTAGTGTGTATATATATATATATTCATGTAACCTGTAATAGTAGCAACTCAAGGAATTTCATTAAGATATATATATATATATATATTTGACATTTATATACAGTATAATTTTTCGCCAAGGTGGCCATGTCACTAACCTGTAACGTGTGTTTTCATAGTTGCAACCAACTAGAACTGCCAATTTCTTACCAACTTTCTCCATTTTTTGAGAAATAAATGAATGCAAAAATTCTCTTTGTTTGTAGATTATCAATGTTCAAGTGGTTTTTTGTGGTTTGATTGAAGTCCAATTTATGCAGAAAGTTTTGTTGCTATTGCTTGTAAGTTTCATTTGTTGAAGTCATTATTAATTTGCTTATGAGGTGCCATTTCTGAGTTTGTACTTTTAAGAAATTAGTGGAAGCAATGCTGTTTTATCAATATCTTAAATTAAGGTTTTGTAGGAAAATTTCTTTGCTCACATGGAAGTATAATTTTATTTTGATTTGAGTAAAATATAAAACAACGGAAGGAAAGTTTTGGCACAATGATAATAGTTGTTTCTGTGTGCCTTACGAGGAGGCTAAAGGTTCAAACCGCAGAAACAACTCTTGCAAAAATTCAAAAGTTAAATTGATGTACAATTAGAATGGTAATTGCGCGAGTTGGATCAAATTTAGGCGGGTCAAAACGGGTCTAAGACAATAAACAGGTCAACATTCAACCCCTCCCCCTCCCCCACGGGTCAAAATGGGTTATATAATGGGTCACAACTCTATCCGCTCAGTTTTTATTAAGTTTTATTTGTTCTCTTATAAACCTATAATATCTAATAACATTATCTTTTTTCTTTGTTATGACTACGTATAACATATAAAATTAAAAAAAAAATATTCAAAAATATTTTGGACAAAATTTCTCATTAGTCAATTTGGATTATATATCAACCCAATTTTTAATTGGTTGAAACATATTGAGCTAAATGAGCGAGTCAATAACTAACTCAAACCTAAATGAGTTTGACACGTTGATTTGATTTTACCACCCCTATATATAATAGACACGGCCTTCACTCGAACCCAATGCATATCGAGAGCTAATATATGTGATATCTACATCAAGAAGATAAACATGTAAAATAACAAAAACTACCGGAAGAGAGTCTCGAAGCAATGGTAAAAGCTGTGTTTTTCCTTTTACTAATTAGAAGTTACAGGTTCAAGTTACAAAGACTATGCCTTTGCAAAAACGCAATGCTTCTTTGTTTGCCAACTCTATTCTATTGATGGAGACATAAAACTAGACGTTTTCTTTCACGTAATATCTACATCAAGAATATGAATTTCTTAGAATCCCTCAATTGAGCTACTTGATATGTGCATCATATGGTGAAGCTAACTCCTGGAATATACACATTATGAGCAATAGCTTCTCTTTTATCCCATTTTGTTTGCTTTAAATTTTTTAATTAGTGTTTTGCCTTCTAAGTCTTGTCATGGAAGTATGTTGCTTTGGAGCAAATAAATACATAGGAGAGCCAGTTAAGAAGGCAATGAGCTTTCGTATTCTACACTGCATGCAAGCAGCGCTCACTCAAATCATAAATTCAGCTTATTAAAACTCTTGTTATGCGCACAGTTTGGAAAGAACCCGACCCGACCACAAGGGCCTATTGTACGCAGTCATGCAATTCTGAAAGAGGCTATTTCTGGGACTTGAGCCCGTGTCGCAGGATAGCAATTTTATCAGTTAATCCAAGGCTTCCCAAATGGTCGGACTCATAATTGACTTCTACTACATGAATTATTAGGTATAATGAAAGAGTGCAGGGAGTTCTCTCTTATTTGATGAGTAGCATAATTGTCAGGAGTCGTCCTGTTTGTCTCCATAGGGAGAGGCATATAGCAAAGTACAAGCTTTGATTCTTGAAATGCTACACACAGATGATAATTTTAGCAAGTACTACACATAGATAATACGATGAAATCTGGAATTCATCTTTGACTTCCTTTTAGCCAGGTGGCCAGTTCATTTGTCGTCCTCCGAGAAGGTGAAGGTGAAGATGATAAACAGATTGGCCTGACAAAAACAATCTTCAGGTTAATATACATTTAAATGGAACTATTATAACTGAAAATCGGAGCAAGAAGCAAGTTACAGACATCCACTAGGCCCATCGTTGATCACGAGTCTGAACCCGTTCTCGAGAAGACCTTCCTGTTTGGCAACAAGCTTTGCTGTGTAAAGAAGTCGACCAAGAATCTCGCAGTGCTTTTCTTCAGCCTGCAAAAGAAATTAAAAAAGGAATGGTGAAGAAACACGCTAGAGGATCATACGAAACTGGGACCAACTCAACCATTTGAGTTCTTCACTAGTGAATAATTGAGGACAATACTTCAATAAGATGTCGAAGCCACACTTGATTGATTGAAGAAAGATCTTTTTGCAGACTACAGGGCATCATAGAACTATACTAATTGAATCTTTCAAGAGGTCCGCTATGACGTGAACCGACTAGGGATGTCGTCCTATGTATTCCAGATATTTGCTCATTCAGGTAACAAATGTAAAACGACAATAAATTACTATCATTTCCTCGTCCAAACAACCGACATCTTTGACGAAGTCAACACAACTTTGAAATTCTAATACACTTTCCTTCATTCTGTATATTGATGTCTCACTATTCTACCATTCCCCAGTGATAAGGAATCAATTTCTTCACTTACCAGTCAGAAAGGTACTCAAACGTCACACTGAAGTGGAAAGAACTATAACAAATTCCAAGGAAAGAAGGTCCATATATTGATCAAGGCTACAAGAATCTCAAAAAAAAAAAAAAAAAAAAACTGAGCAAATAAGCATATCGTTCGGCAGAAAGATAAATAAGGAAATATTTTTTTTGTAAGATAAAAGTAATTTTATTAATGTGGGAAAATTCCTGTAATGAGTATAGTTCTCTAAGAAAATTCTAACCTTGGATGCACCTAAACGTAACAGGAAGCAAGAGGCAATTTCTCAAATGTACAGTCATTTTCAAATACAAGATCAGTAGCATCAGCCTCTCTTCCATAGAACCCATTTTAAAGCGAGTGATGCGGCTCTACCTCGACTTATACAATTTAATTATATATTACCTAATTTCATTTCTATACTTCACTTTTATTTGTTATTCTTACTCTAGACCCTTGCCATGATTGGGCGTCTGAAAGTAACAAAGTAGGTTCGATAACAAGAAAAAAAAACAAGGAGATCACTACCTAAGTGATCAAGAAGTAGCTTCTAGGAATGCTGCAAGTATGAAAAGCTCTATAAATATTTTATTATCTTTTCTCGTTAAATACAAAAAATGAAACCAAAGAAGACAGAAATGAATGCTGAGTAGCATCGCTATAATCTTTTTTTATTTTCAGCCACCGACTAACAGCTCCAAGGAATGATGCATCTTAACCAGCTCAGGCTAAGCTAATTTCTAATTCAATTTTTTGTTTGATCAGATGTAACAAGAACCATCGTATTATAGTGCACTCACATGAAAAGCGTAAACATTTAGCCTTCAAACAAAAAAATTGGTGAAGCAATCACTTCAAAGCATCACCTTCTTTCTCTTATCTCATAGATTTATATCTCATACTCTGGTACACAAATGCAGTGCTTCATTGTGCTCTTGTATGTGAGCCTTCAACAACAATGAGCAACATACTAAAAATTGTACCTATTAATTAAAAGAAAAAGAAACTCCCCAGTTCCATCTAATGATTCAAGACCTAAGACCACAAATAAGTAAGCAAATGAGTGACAAAAAAACACATGATAAAAAATGATAACCTTGGATGGGATATTAATTGTATAGTCCTGTACAAGTTACAGAAGAAAGCAAGAAACAAAGAGGGACTGGAAGAAAGAGAGTATAAAGAACAAATTAAAGAGTGCAGAACCAAAAAAGAAACAAGATCACTCTAACCACCTACAGAAGCTCCAAGGAATGCTGCAAGCAGCAATGTGCTAAAGCTAGTTTCTGTTTTTAAAAAAAATGTTCTTTTCCATTATTAACACATCATTTAATCAAAACTAACAAGGATCACTCTATTAAATTGCAGTCACATAAACCAAAGTACACCATTAGCCACTAAACCAATAAATTACTGAAGCTTGCCTCTGAGTGTCATCATTTTTTACTTCATTATAAGCATTGAAAGAAACTGTTGGGACTTCAATACATATGCAACCTTTCAATAACATGAGCTCCCTACAAAGAGCTTGTGCATACTCTTTCAGAAAGAAGACAGATACCTTGGAAAGTCCACTTAAGCCATCCCTGACCTTCGGAATAAGCAAAATATGCACAGGAGCTTGGGGATTTATGTCTCTGAAGGCTAAAACCTGGCATAAGAATTATAGAATTCAATATAAAACATCGTACATCAAAGAATCAGCTTACGTGAAAGCTTAAAGACACACATATTGATGCATATCAAATACTCATACCATAAGTGGTGGATCAAGTACTGGCAGGGTGCTATAAAAGCAAAATATGCTTCACCAAGTAATTTGAAGTCCTAGCAAAATAAGAGCAGAAATTGTCCATTTTTTGCCAGGATCAAGCAAAGGTTGGACACTGCTTAAAAAGGCAATGGCGCATTCCAAATTCCCAAGGTAATTCAAAAGACAAGCTAAAATAATCACCAGAAAAGAAACACTATTCACATTTCATGGACATTTTGATTATAAACACACGATTTAAAGAACGGAAAAAGGACAAATATACGCTCGAACTTTAAAAAATGGTACATATATATCCTTCGTTATACTTTAGGTATGTATATTTCCTTGACGTTATACTTTAGGTACATATAGACCCTTCACCCTTACATAGGACATGTGGCAAGATCTGAACCACTAATCTATTTCTTTATCTACAATTTCAAAAAAACACCCAGTGTGAAATCCAAAATAAAAAAAACAACCGGAATTAAAACCCCAAACCGGTTTTGATAATTCCCAACACGGATCATTTTACAGACCCATTATTCTAATTCTAACCAAATCGCAAATACTACCCCCTCTCATCTTCTTAATGATGGGGAAGCTAACTGGGAACTTCCTGATGGAGGTGCCCATTGATTTTATTGTATCTTCTCTTTTCCCCCTTTTTTGAGTCCCTTCGTAGAAATGTGGTTTACTCCATTTTGGAGAGAATTCTATTAATGTAATTTCCCATGGGAATCATTTTCATTTATTTTTCCAACTGCATTTACATGACACTTTGGAACTTTATCTATGTAATCGTGAAAAATGTAATTGTTAAGTCCTCTTCAAAGTGCGAGTTTCTGCTTTGCTATTTCATATGTCTGATATCTCAATTGCAAGTTCAGCTGCTAGTTGATATCAGAGAAAACATAATGTTTTAAAGCGAATTACATTGTAAATAAACAAAGTTGGCAATATTTGTTGTATAATTAACAGTCTCCAGCCGGGACAGATTGTGACGCTGAATTCTCAGAGTCTTTCTATGTTGGAGAGATTATTTTTATTTTGTTCTCTCACCATATAACTTTGGTAACATAAGGATCTTGCCTACACGGATTTGTGTTTTTCTGGGCATTTCAATGATGAAGATTGGGTCCAACAGGGATGTCTCTATCTTTACTTGTGTTTGTTAACTTAACAGTCTTGATTATTGTCACTGACTCACTGTGACTGATGCTGCTGTTACTTGTTTGAAGTTGCTCTGCGTTTACTCCTCATTGCAAAGACCAAAATGTTTATTATTTTTGTTGTTTGCAAATAGTTCTAGCAGAAAGGAGATTCTGTCAAATTCTTTCTGCAAACTATAGAAGATCAGCAAAGAACAATTCATGATTTAATAAACTTAAAAAGTTCGAATTAGAATAATGGGTCTGTGAGATATATTCCGGTTTGGAAATTATCAAAATGGGTTTGGGGTTAAGTCTGATTGAGTTTTTTATTTTGGGTTTTAAAATGGATGTTTTTTTAAATTTTAGATATAGAATATAAAAAATACACGAGTAGTTTAGATCTTGCTACATGTCTTCCATTAGGGTGAAGGGTATCTATGTACCTAAAGTATAACGTCAAGGGTTTATACGCACCTAAAGTATAACGAAGGATATATATGTACCATTTTTAAAGTTCGGGGTATATTTGTCCTTTTCCCGTTTAAAGAATTAAAGCCCATTTTATAAAAAAATTCCAAGTGTAAGTGCAGTGGCCTATTTTCACAGAATTGAGGAAGACTATATCCACCCCTTCTCGGAATCCAGAACGTACAACATCATCCTAGGAATATTCCAAGACCATCTGCTGCCTTTGTTGGTTTGCAAAAGTTTATACCGGATAACATTTTTACTACATCACAGTATCAATCATAATCTCCATTGCCTAACATCTTAACTTATCTTTCTCGCACAAGACAAACAAGAATATGCAGGAGGTAATCTCATTCCAGTTAAAAGGGCTCTGCACCTAGTGCAAGGGGGCGGAAATCCAATTTGAACCTTTCTTGTCCACTCAACCAACAACTATGGAACAAAAAAGCTCAAGACAGAGAGATACTCCGTAGCAGGAAGCACATTCAAACGAAAAAGCTCAAGATAGAGATACTCCGTAGCAGGAAGCATTCAACTATGAATGTGTTTGGTACAAGCATTCGACTTGTCTTAAATGCTATCCGATGAAAATATTTCTACCAAGAACTCACTAGCGTCACTAATTGGAGGCTATCATTTTCTTTTCCAGCTCAGTGCCTCAGTCAACACTTGCACTTTTTTTTATAACTGTGATGTATGAGCCAGCTTTCTCACACCTCGACTAACTTCAACCAGCAATTGATATCAGATAATTCTATCTACCAAGACTAGAAAAGATGTGAAGAAGTCACCTTGTTTTTTGTCTCTACTGGGGTTTGAATTGAGACCTCATGGTTTTCAACCTATTTCGTTGATCACTAGGCCACACTAATAACGGCTAGTTTAGGACTCTTGTAATTTGTTTAGGACTCTTCTTTTATTCAGTTTTTTTGTTATTAATTTTGTATTTATCAGCTTTAGGATTGTACTTGTCTATTACCTAGATTTTCTGTAGTCTGTTACTCGTATCTCACTTTGTATGTAACACACTGCTTTATAAATGCCAACAAGAAAGATCAATTATTTATTCTTAATATTCCTCTCCTCTATATGGTATCAGAGCCTCTTCAACTCTCACAAGTCTTTTATCTGATGACTCAAACATCCATCAACTGCAATGGCTGCAAATCGTTCTGTAGTCAATTTTGATGCTGACAACATAATTGTTCAATTCAATTCTGTCACGCAATTGCCCATCAAATTAGCTTGCAGCCGAAAGCTCAAGTATCAATACTTATGCGTGGTCACAATCTCCATCTTGATGGATCTATTCCTGCCCCTTCCCCCCCTACACACACACTATCTCATAACAATCAAGAAATCGAGAATCCTGCATTCCTTGTTTGGTTTCGTCAAGATTAATTAATCCAAAATGCTATCTTGGCCTCGATTGAACCAACTCTTGCTGCCACTGTAGCTACGACTGCCACTGCTGAGCTGCCTGGGATGCTCTGCATTTTGCATTTGCAAACAAATCTCAAATAAGAATTTTTAGTTTGCATAATCAACTGGCCCGTGTTACAAAAGACACTCGTTCTATTGCTAAAAATCTCCATCAAGTTAGATCACTGTGTGATAAACTTGCAACTGCAGAGCATCGGTATCCAACCCAGAACTGATAGTTAAAATTCTCAGTGGACTTGGGTTTGAATTCCGCAAACTTTTTGCTACTATCTGTACAAGAGATTTTGCTATCTATTATGAAGAATTATATGAAAAGTTGATCGACCAGAAACTTTTTCTCAAGCATGATGAAGCTAGGAAACCACAGCCACCTACAATCACTATTGTCATAGCACATTGGACATTAACAACTCCTCCTTGAAACAACAACAGTAACAAAAATAGGCGTCAGGGTAATAATGCCGCTAGTACTCAACAGCAGCGTTCACAACCATGGGGTACACGAAAAAATCAATCACAGTCATCACCTATTAGCAACCTTCTTTACCAACTTTGTGATCTTCATGGTCACTCTGCTAAAGTCTGTCATTCTCAGTTACACGACCATCTTCAAGTTTGAGCCAACTTTGCTAGTCTCTTTAATCAACAAAAAGCCCTAGGATTGTTGATAGTGGGGCGACTCATCACATTACTTTTGATGCTCAGAATTTAGCTACTATGCATGACTACTACAGTCTCGAAGAGATAATAATGGGCAATGGTAACACCATTCCAATCACCCATACCGGTGACGTTAACTTAAGTGCATCGAATTATGATTTCAAACTACTTAACACCTTATGTTCTCCTGCCATAAAAAGCAATCTTATTTCTATCTAAAAAATTTTGCCAAGATAATCAGAAATCCATTGAATTTTTTCCTTTTTCATTATTTTGTGAAGGATCTGTGTATTGGGGATGCCTTTATTAAGCGGGGCAAATAGAGATGGATTGTATAAGTGGCCGTCGGGTATTGCACAAAGTTCTCCTCGATGTAATGTGGTTGATCCTCTTAACCTGTGGAATTGACGCTTAGGACATCTTAATCATCATGTTTTAATAAGATTTCTGCATAGGTTTTTCATTCAAGTTTCTCATTCTAGCACAATTTCAAGTTATAATTCGAATTAAATGCACATGTTGACATTTTCTGACAATTCTTTGCAAAGTCAAAGACCATTGCAAATTCTTTACAGTGATTTATGGGTCCTTTGCTTGTTCTGTCAATTGATAAAAAGAGATATTATGTCATATTTTTTGATCGGTTCTCTAAATATATGTGGTTGCTCACTCTAGAATTAAAAAAAAATCTTAAGACATTTTTCGAACTTTGCATCATTGCTTGAAAAATGATTTCAAACAAAAAATTTATCCTTATACACTGATGGTGGTGGTGAATTTCAAAGTTTGTCTTCTTATCCAAAAACACATGGTATTGAACACTTAGTGTCACCTCCATATACACCACAACGAGTAGCTCTGTTTGAAGCCGACATAGACATGTTATTGAGACTGCCAG
>JBDJHY010000002.1:13365587-13378921 GCA_039654485.1 Withania somnifera
GCTTCAATAACATCAAATCTTTAACTTAATGATTTAGTCATCAATCAAAACATAAGAGGATAATTTTGTGAACCACCCTTGGTTCAACAGGTTCATTGTTCAGTATGAAGAAGAAGACCCTAGTCATATACATAGTCCATCCAGATCTCCATCAACTACTATTCTTGTTGCTTCTTCTTCTAAAATGCCTCATCTTAAGAACAAGGTCCAGAAGTCAGACTCTCATAACTATTCTTAGACTTCTGATGAATCTACTGAGGAAGTTGAAAAACCCTCTTTATAAGTTGAGTCTAATGGTAATGATGATAGTCAAGAAGATGTGCCAGACATAATATCTACTCCCATCCCAGGTTATAAGAAACATATCTATTTCAAACTTAAGACAACTAGAGCTCCCAAGATAATCTTGAAAAATAAACCCTTTTGCTCCTCTTTACTCCCCAGAATTCCCAACACAAGAAAAAGGGTTGCAGAGGTTATCGCATTGGCTGAAGAGAAGAAAAAAACTAGGTTTCTAGAGGGAATAAGAAGATTGGAGAAGATGATGATCCTATTGATGTGGATGTGGATGTGGATGAAGAGGAGGAGACTAAACAGAGACGTAGCAAGAGCTATCAAAAGTTTTTGGAAATGGGAAAGGAAATATAGTAAATTTCTCATGCTGTACTAAAAGGAAGGATTCTGCATCCGGAGGTAATTCTAATCCAATTTTTCAAGAATTGGTGAAATTGTTTGAGTACCAAGGATGGGGTTATTTGCTTAATATAGCTGATCATTTGGTGTATGAGGATCGGCGAAAGAATTTTATATCAATATGAATGTTTTGGATGATGGTATGATAAGTTCTAGGATGGGAAAGGTAGAGTTAGTGTTTGATGCTGAAAGGATGGGGAAGGTTTTGAAAGTTTCTGCCTAAGGGAAGCATTATTATGATAACAATTCTAATGAAGGTTGTCTCCTCACCTGCAAATATACTGGCGGAAAAGTTCAAAAGCTTCCTACAAAAGTGTTTAAAAAGGGAGATGGAGCCAACTCACAAGTTGTTGTTTAAGTTGGTGATCAAGATTCTGTTGTCACGGGATGGTAGAAGACATGAGACTAATTATAGAGGCATGTGACTGATGCATGCTCTGGAAAAACATGAAAAGATTAGTCTACATGCCCTGATATTAAGCACATGAAAAAGGTGATGTGTCCTAGACTGGGTCAACATGCCCTTGCATATGACATCTTCTTGACTAAAGTGTTTAGTAGATTAATCAAACATTCTAATTATATTTATATTTTTATCTCATTATTTTTAAAAATTATAAAATATACCTTTTTTTAGGCGTGATGCATATGAAAAATCACGATATATAACTTGGGCGTGATACATAACTCATGGTACATCAAATGTATTGCAGTTACACAATATATCACGTGTCTAACCATATATCTGAATAATTTAACACATATCTGAAAATTTACTTGAATTATACATCATAATCCATAAAAAAAAGTAATAAAATATAATATTAAAAACTAATAATATAAAGAGTAATCAGTTTCTAACTTCTTTTATCCTTAAATATAGTTCTGGAACTTACAACAAAACAAAACCACCACTTATAGAGAGTAGTTTTTTCTTAATGAATGTTTTAGTATATTTAAATTAAGATGAATAGAGTTAGAGAACAAGAGAAAGAGATTGTGTTTGCATGAAAAAATGGAGAGAGGAGTTAGAGAAATGGAGCACGAAGTTCAAGTGCAACAGTGTGTATTAATGAAAGCACACGAGCGGTTCTCTATTTCCCACATACACACACACGACCACACTTACTTTTTATCTTTTTTTATTGCCTACTTTAATTATAGTTACAACCGAAAGTACTTATTGTTATTATTATTATTGTGTGAGTAACAAATTAAAAGAAGAAAAAGTTACCTTCATGCTATTTTTATATTACTGTTGTATTAACTCTTCGATTGACGTTTGGTCAAGAGAACGGTCCTGCCATTGAAATTTGAGTTTGTTTTTTGAGATTTTTAATTAAGAATAAATAAATATTGTATATAGACCATTGGTTTCTTGAAGATATTATTTATTCGGACAAACAAACTCAACTTATTACAATTGATTGGTTTATTAGAGCAAAAAATTGTATTAATTAATTATAATTAGGTGATAGAAATATATGTACAAACATATGTCAGCATCGAAAAAGTGTATGCCTTACTTTACTTTGACTAATAGTATACATATAAAAAATTAAGTACATAAACAATAACATAAACATAATAATAATAATAATAATAATAATACGATAAAGTGAAGATAAGGAGATAATAAAATCGATGAATAAAATAATATAAGAGTAATAAAACTGATTTTTGAAAGTGCTGAAAATATTGGTTATTTAGCAAATATAGTTTAGGTTAAAGCTTTTAAAAAAAAGTGAGAAAAAGAATTTTGATTCCTAGGAAAATGAGAGAATCGTGTTCCTCAATTTTTTTTAATTTTAAGTATTTCTTTTTTTTTTCTTCCTATATAAACAGTGAAAACACAATATGTTTCATGCTCTTCATCCTTTAAAGCGTTACAACTCTTTTTCTTTTTGTTTCCTTATGCTCTCATTTCTCTACTTCCTTTTCTTTATAGATCAACAATGATATTACTCATTTTTTTGGTCTGATTTACTGATAAAAACTCATTTTTTTTTATTTTTTTTTACCCTTTTTCCCTTTTCAAAAACTGGGAAAACCCTGTATTGAATCTTTAATTTTGGTTCTATATATCAACTTTTTTGTTAGTATAAAAAGGTAGTCTTGACCACATGAATGGTGGTGGTGTTGGTTCGTTTGTTGTTCAAGAAATGAACTTATTAGTCCCTCGTGTTGATGAAAGTCCTTGGATTTTTCATGAAATGGAAAATGATGTACGGGGAAGAAATTTAAATAAGTTGAAGGATGTACCAGAGGAAGTAAATTTTGTGGATATGAAAAAAAATAATAATAATGAAGGAACAAAGTTATGTGTTAGAGGCCATTGGAGACCTCATGAAGATACAAAGCTTAGAGAACTTGTTGCTCAATATGGTCCACAAAATTGGAATCTCATTGCTGAAAAACTTGAAGGAAGATCAGGTAATATTTCAAACATTTTTTTTTTCTTTAGTTTTTGTTTTGATAACTTCCATAGGTAGTTTTGAGTATAGATTAAATTAAATGAAGGGTACATAAAATATAAATGCATTTTAGTTGCTAAATGAGTTTTAAAATCTTTTTACATATTAGCGGATCTAACAACGGGTTCTGAAATTGCGTCCTCTACTTGCTTATTTGCAATTATTATCACAATAAAGTCGAATCATTTCTCTGCTTAATCACTGAAACATTGTTTACCCGGTACAAAAAGTTTGGTCTCAGCCTATCCACGGAATGGAGCTAGTATTCAGTCTTGATTGGTTCCATCTCTTCGATCAAAGGAGCGAAAAAACAGTGAACCTTGAAGGAGTTAGAAGAAAAATCATATCTTTCCCTGATTCTCACACCCCGTGATTCTCGGCGAGTTGCTGGTCACGAACCTCGTAATATACCGATTATGTTTTGGAGTTTGTTGTTAAACTCACTTATTAACTGAATCCTGCAACTACCAAACTCACTTTTTTTTTTCCCCTTCTTTTGGCAGGAAAAAGCTGCAGACTGAGATGGTTTAATCAACTAGATCCAAGGATTAACAGAAGGACATTCTCAGAGGAAGAAGAGGAAAGACTATTAACAGCACACAAAATGTATGGTAACAAATGGTCTATGATTGCTAGGCTATTCCCTGGTAGGACAGACAATGCAGTCAAGAATCATTGGCATGTCATAATGGCAAGAAAACACAGAGAACAAAACAGTGTGTACAGAAGAAGAAAGACACCATCAAATTTGCAACAAATTATTGCTCCTAATGATAATGATAATGCTAGTATCATCCATTTAAGGAGCAATAATTTGCAAAGTGATTCAACAGTTTCTAGCAACAACAGTGATGATCATCAATCAGCTTCAACTTGCACTGATCTTTCACTTACTCCCTCTTCTTCTAAAGCCGTGTTTCCTCCTTTTCTCATGACAAGATTTACTCATCATGTGGAGCATCAATATGACCACCAACAAGTCCTTGATTATTCTAACAAAGGTCTACTCTTTTTCTTTCTAGATTTTTTTACTTATTTAAAATGAAGTTAAGTTATATATGGTGATAGTATAAAAATAAAATTTTCTATTACCACTATAGTACTTTAAAACTTGTAACTTACGGCGTCTGTTCACGTCAAGAAATGATTTTGCTGTAGTAGAGACTGGGTTCGTGTTCAGTGAGTAGGATGCCCCCCGCTCTGACTCTTTATCGAACTCTTCTAAAATGTAGCGTATCAAATACTTTCAAAATATGCAACAAATTTTATATATGCATTTTTAAGCATTTGACACGAACGTAATGATATTTTTGGAAAGTTCGAATAATTTAATATTTTTAAAAAGTTTGAATAATATTGCTGGAAACAATAGTTTAATTTATCATTTGTAGTAAATAACTATAAATATTTGTAAATCTTAATTGTTTTTGGGTTGTAATATAGCTTTTTCAAGAGATGATCATGAGGTGAAAATGGACCACAAATTCTTGTATGGGAAGGAGCCAATTGCAAAGAGCACTACTGTAGAGGATGGTCATCATCATAATCATCAATATTATGGATGTGGTAATGTGTCATATACAAATTCAGAAATTTCAGCATCAGAGTCAGTAGCCAACAACATGAACCATGTCAAGATCTATGGTCATCAAAATGAAGAGGAAGATGTAAAAACTGCCCCCTTCATTGATTTTCTTGGAGTTGGAGCCACTTGAAAAACAGTGGGTTCTTAGGGTGCGGCTCTTTTTTGAACCGTGAGATGTTTTGTGGACCGTAACAATGAGCTGTTTTGTGCATTATACTGTCTTTTTTTTTTTTTTTTTAACATATGAGTGGAAGGAGCTGAAGAGGTTAATTAAGAATTTGTTTTTGTTTTGCCAATGGAGTAGGATTAATTAGTTTGTAAATTGGTGATGACTTGCCTCCAATTTTCTATTAATAGAGTAATTTTGAAGCACTGAAAAAGAAACAATGTATTTATTTTAGTTCCTTGTGGTTCGGACCAAGTAATGGTGCATTCTTCGCATCAACCTTTGATTTGTACAATTGTTTCTATGAAGGAAAAAAAGAAATAAAAAAAAAATACTTTAAATGACAGGTGATTCGTAATAAGTATTGAAAGACAGAATTACTTTTAGTATCTGAATGTGATCTTATGATCCTTCTCTTAAGAACAAATATTTAAATAAATACTAGTGTAAACTATGAACTCATGATATGACATTTAACTTCACATATGATTAAAAATAAAATGATTCTACCCAATAACTATTTCAATCCCTATTAGTTTTGGCACTATCAGGCAAAATTATCTCTTATGACTTTTTTGTTTGGGGTTTGGTACACTTTTGTTGACTCGACTGCCTCTCATAGTGCTTTGTTGAAACCATTTTATTATTTTTTAATTTTGCATATTTTCTTTTACTTGCTACTTTTTAAAAGTGTGCTTCATGTGACAAAACTTTTTAAATTTTGATTTCCTATTGTGATTGGATTAATGAACCTAATCACTTGTTGGAAAAAATAAAAAATGATACACCTAGTTTTTGGTGTAATAGTGGATATTTTATGGGATTAGCTGGTGGGATAGTTAAATATTAAATTCCTAATAATTGAAAATGGAAAACTTCGCTAGAGGTTCAAACATAAGTCTTCACTACCAAAATGGATTGGAATGTGGTGTGGTAATGGGACTGCTTTGCTCCATCCTTAATTAAATTTCTCGAATCCTGAAAATAAATAAAAAAACTTTATGTTGAAATTAGTTGTTTTAATTATTTTAGTTTAAAGCCATGTAACAATTAGTTAATACTCTATATCAAACATGAAATAAAGTTAATCTCAAAATTTTATTCTAAGATTATTATCTAACCTACTTACGGTTGTATTTTCTCTGTCCTAATGGACAGGTAACTATTTTTTCAACAATATATCCAATATATTCCCACACACCGTGAGGTCTGGGGATGATAGAATGTACACAGCCCATACCGCTACCTAAGAGTCAGGTAGAGAGGTTGTTTCCGGAAGACCCTCTGCTCAAGACAGTACAATATAGAAAACACTTAAATATACTGACACGACATAATGGAAAGAAAAAACAATAAGATAACAATAACTGAAAGGCTATAAAAAAATAGTAGTGCACACACACTACATGCAACAAAAAAGCTACCCAAAATTTCTGGGAGTAAGAATCTACGCCTAAGGTGCTACAACTTCTAAGCCCCTACAATAGACAAAGCAAACCTACCAACAAACAAAAATTAACCCCAAACCTACTAACCTTCTACCCTAATACTCGTCCTCCACATCCTTCTATCTAGGGTCATATCATCGGTAAGCAGTAAGTCCTATAATATCACCTCTCTCCAATATTTTTCCGGACTACCTCTTCTTCTCTTGAAACCATTCCTCCCCAACCTGTAACACCTAGTATTAAATTTCTTATCTAACATAATTTTACTCAATTGTTGATTTTACTCGAAATTGCTACATATACATCATACAGGAATAATTTTAGCATTTGCTCGAGATCAAATATAAGTGTCATACACCTCCCCTGGCTTGTAGGAACCACGCACGTGAAAGAAATTCATATATAAAACTATATATATGGCATTGATAGTAAGTTGAAAAACTTGAGAGAATATTTTCTCCAATCAATGCAGGCAATGTTGTCCTAATCATGCTCTTCAGAAACATTCCTTCCACAATAAAAGGTGTGTTTAAGTTGCATCTGATTGCACCTAATAAAAATCTTGATATTGATTAGTTAAATTTAAGTCATTATATTCAAGATGGACCTAAAACTCTTGTATTACAACTCGTCCAAATGTTACTTGATGTTGAAGAGTCAGACGAGAGTAAGGCCATTTCTGTCAAGTTAGGTCATGTCAAGAAGACTCCAACCCATAGTGGATCTGGGACACAATGGGAGTATGCACCAAAGTATAGCACAAGTTTGCCTGCCTCAAGATGGACCTATGAACCACGGGCCCAACCCATCCAACATAGCAAACAATACAATTTTTGTTTTTTGAAATAATTTGAGAAGCTTTCTTTTAAGTCCATTTTAGACTACATATTCAACAATCGACCCAACTTTTAGATCAGTTTGAATTGAACCAAGGTTACAGTAAATATCCAACCTACTTTAAAGTTCTCCTAATTTAACATTTTATGGGTAGTTTTTGAGTTAACAAAGACGGTAAGCCTAACAACAATGTTTACACAGGCTAGTGCAATATGGAAAAAAGGGGCTAAAATTCAAGAATTACCACTTCTTATTGAAGCTCCATAATATTAGCTATTTATTTTTCAAAGATAGGAACAAAAAGTGATCAGTGGATACTAGTTCTACCAAATAAAAATGGCTTTCTTTTTCAAAATCCATGACAAGTCGAGCAGAAAAATGCACAACCTAAGGAAAATTGTGACTGGAGACGGAAATCCTGTCAAAATTGATTTGAAATTTAACCGTCTACATTGAAAGAAAAGCATTATAGGCGAAATATAGGTCAGGCGATAAAAGGAAGATATCAACAGCAACGAAATATATGAGCATTGACAAAAGTATGTTAAATTCAGTTATCATATTCCATCCAGTTGTGAAATACTCAACCAAATGATTATATTGGGTAGGATACGTGACATTGGCGTTGCAAGAAGAAAATGTAGGCACCGCATGTACAGGGTTTTGATCTTTCTTGGAGCTTTTTACACATATTGGCTAATTCTAGCTGTTTTCTCAGTGTGGTACAATGCACATTAGAATGCTTGTTTCATCCACTCTCACACATACTCCCAGCCACTCTGTCATCCGTTGCAGGAGAAGAGTTTCACAGATGACCAGTTGAACATGATGATTACTAATAAGAAACTGGGTCGGTAAAGCCTGAAATGATAACTGATGAGCATGTTGTTTTACACTTAAAAACGTAGCACAAGGCACTGGGGTGAATGATACGAAATTTTGTATTCTGATTCTTTCTGGCTATTGGCTTACGATTAATTACTTAAGATTCTATGCTGAGAGAGATGGGTTATTTAGGATATGGATCCTACGATCACAACACGTTGAGATCCACTTACTCCAGTAATCAGAATGCAGGACATTTTTAAAAAGTTGGAGGACAGTATTTGCATTGCGACACAAAAAATCCTACAACAGACACCAACTCTGATCCAACAACATACCCAATGCAATCCTACAAGTGGAGTCTAGGGAGGGTGAGATATACGCAGACCTTACGAATATAACTTTGTGAGCTAGAAAGGTTGTTTACCATAGACCCTCAGCTCAAAAGAAAGGTATTTGATGCAGGACTACAAGAAAATGTACAACAAATAGCAAGACAAAAAAAAAATGCAGCACCAGATAATAATACACATCAAAAAATAAGTGACTACATGATCACTGAATACTACTACAAAAAGGAAAAGAGGAGAGAAGGGGGGCTAAGCCCCCTCCCCCTTCCACAACTACCTAATAACCTTCTATCCTAATCTTCTACCTCCGTACTTCCTATCTAAGGTCATTGTCCTCAATACTTCCTATCTAAGGTCATGCTTTATCTAATCACCTCCTTACCTCCCCAATTCTTCTTCAACCTACCTCTATCTCATTCTTCTTTACTACTGCGTCCTTGTACATCCTTTTCACATGCTCGAATCATCTCAACTCACTTCCATCGTCTAGTTCACCACTAATGTCACTCGCACCCTTGCCAGTATAGCTTGATTCCCAATCATCTCTCTCCAATATTCTTACACATCCATTAGAGAGGAAGTTAGGAGTTATTATAAAAGTTGTTTTCGTTTGATTTGAAGCCCTATAGCACAAAACCTAATATAGCATATACCATGAACTACGTGGGTGCCAAGAAAAGTGCACTTGTGTTAGCATGACCACCACAAAATTCTGGTTCCAGCTGTCAATTATCCAGGACCAGCCCACTACCAAAAGTACAGATGATTAATGAATAAAAATAACCAAAACAATAATTGACATACAAAATCGTTTATCATGTTTCCTTACTGATCTCTAGCATGATTATTTAGTTTTTCTTTGAAAAAAATGTAGATATTCCCATACTTGGACTTGGTGGCGCAAAAGTAGTCAATGTTTTGTCAAAGTCCAAGCTAATACTTTTGGGACAGATATTTTCAAGTAAATTAATAAGCGGTGCAAACCTAATTTTTTTCCCTAAAAATTGTACAAATTGCAAAAAAAAAAAAAAAAAAAAAAATAGTAATTCCTTAAAACATTCTTCTAGCTAGCTAGAACATCATAGACTCCCGTCAGAACTTACAAGGTCAATGTCGAGATGGAAGATTTTATAGTGGACTGGATGGAACATACAGAACAAGAGCGAGAATCCTTTAATAAGATTCATTAAATGCAGCAGCGCATAAATCTAACATAGAAGTGTACTGAAAGATAATCAACTTCGCAATCTAAGTGCCCCGTACAAAAGTCAAATGTAACCAGAGGAAACATTCTGCTGCAGTTATACTTTGCAGACCATAAGCAAGTTACGAATAGAATAAGAAAACATAATTCAGTTAATCCAATACACTAACTACGTTCTACCATAGTCTGACACATAATTTGAAGCACAGTTGAAGTCAATATTTCAGGTATCTCAATTGTCAAGTTTCACAAATAACTGTAAGCACAGCTGAAGTCAAATATTTATGGTATATCAATCATATAAAACTATAGTCTTCAAAAATAGAATTTGATAACCATGAAATACACCTGGGTAATAAAGTAGAATTAAAAGAAGCCAGTGCCAAATTTACATTCAGATACTGCTATCAAAATGCATTACATTTAAGACAACAGGAAATGAACAATAGTATGGAACATATTACAGGACATCAAGTCCAAGTAAGCTCAAAAGGCATTACAAGCGGCCAAGAGACGAGGGATAGGTCACCCCTGCTGATCCAACACCAGACGAATCTTTTGCAGGCTTAGCTATTGTTGCCATTGCTGCTGACCCTCCCAAAGCAGGCTGCCACATTTGTGCACCCGGATAAGTTCCTAATCCCTGCAAAGCCGGGTCTGAACCATAACCTCCTAAAACAACCGGACTAATTCCATTTATACCATAACCAGCACCAATACCTCCAAACGAAGGATTAAATCCCGATGCAACCAACGGGTTCATTCCAAATCCCATGCTTTGCCCCATAAAAATAGGCATCCCATTCATAGGAGTCACTCCAAAACCATAACTCATCTCATTTTGCTGCACATTTAGATTCACATTACTATTACTGCTAGCATTATTCGCATTCTCCACAAACTTCTTACAAAACAATTGACACCCATCAAACAATTTCTGCGGTTCCTCTAACGCCTTATTCGCTCCTTCAATCGACTTATACACAAATATAGCAAACCCTTTAGATTTCCCATTTACACTATCATACCCTAATGGCCCTTCCTCAATTTCCCCAAATTTCGCAAAAAAAGATCTTAACTCTTCACTCTCAACCTCCTCCCCAACATTCCCAACGTAAATTTTCCGTCCACGGTGATCTTGAATACTACTCCCAGCTGACCTCAGAGCAGCCAGCTGGCACGAAGTAGTACGATTCCCAATTTTCTTAAGGGGTTCCCTTAAAGCCCTTTTTGACCCGACCCGTGATTTGAATAACACAAACCCGTATCCTTTTGCTCTTCCTGTAACTTTATCTGTAATTAACTTACACTCTTCGATTTCTCCATAGGGTTTAAAGGCGGCGAGGAGTTGATCGGAAATTGCATCGTAACCTAGTCCATGAACGAAGATTTTTCGGTGGGTCGGGTCGGTATTTGCATGGGTTTTGACCCGAGAAAGAATTGATGGGTCGTTTGATGAACCCGTTTTGAAAATTTCGATTATTTGGTCTTTGCTGAATGGTTCGAGGAGTTTACGGATACTCTCTTGCTTTGTCGACTCGTCTTCGGATTCAGATTCGGATTCGGATATTCCTTCAGGATCAGATTCTTCTTCTTCAGAGGATGAAGATTGTTGTGGACGTTTAGGCTTCCGTTTAGTGCCCATTGAAACCAAGTGAGTAGCAGCTCAGATCAGTACAGAGAAGTTGTAAACCCTGTAACTTTCTTCTAGGGTTTTGTTTCGACCTATGTTTCATCTGGGCAACTGTACAATACCCGTTTCCTTTTATTTTAAGATAAATCACGTAACTCCTCAAATATTTTTATTATATTTATTTATTATTTTATTATTATAAATTTATGATATAAGAAAAACATATTTTTTTTATATTTGTTTAATTAAAATTTAAAAAAAAATAATTTACTTAAAAAGAAAATAATAACTTTAAAAATAAAAATAAAAAAAAAAATTTAATATTTTTAAAATTATCCCATCTTTACTCCTCACCATCCCCTATCTTGACCCCCCTCGTCAATCCACCCATACTCCCAGCTAATAAAATTAAAAAAAAAAAAAATTTAACTCAGCCCCACCCCGATACTTCAACCCTTGCCCCTATCCCCGTCTTTTAATTTTTTCTAAAAAAATTAAACTTTTTTTATCCCAACCGCACCCCCGACTCCCAATCCTCATCCCTTACCCCCAATGCCCCCTTCCGCCGTAAAAATATTTAATTTTTTTTACTCCATCCCCTACCTTAGCCTCGTCTACCCTGACCTCCTAGTCCACCCCCACCCCTATATTATAACCCTCACTCATTTCTTCTCCTCAACCACCATAAGATCTAATATCTACCATATAATTTATTTTCATTTTCATTATTTTGTATTAGATATATTGATATTTTTTACTTTTATAATAAACACAAGAAAATAAGTTTAAAACATGTTTTCCTAAAATATATTTTCTTAAAACATATTTTCCTCCATACCGAACACACTCATAATATACCACTAATTTCTTAATACGTATTTCACAATGCATACTGCAATTATATAATGTATCTAAGTTTGAATTATCTATCAAGACACTTTAACTATATATTTGAACGATTTACATGTATCTGTATGTATCTGACCGATTATTTATCTACAATTTATCTCTACTACATAATGTGTCATTCGTCTAACCATATATCTAATACAATATATCACAACTACACAAAATATCATGTATCTATAATGTATCATGACTTCACTTACATTATTTATTGCGACCTAAAAGGTGGTACGAATTGTAATAGTAGAAGCTAGTGGTATAAGAAATAATTGACTCCTGTAGAAGTGTACTTTATGTAGTTTACTCTTTATTTAATTATTTTGGGTAAATTTATATATTTTTGGCAAAAAGTCAACAATCGTGTTTGAAACTTGATAACTTTAAACACTTGCTTTTGAAAGTGTGCCTTGTGAAAGCTAAGCATTGGTCGTTTCGCATGATGTTTAGTATAAACTTTTAGTCATTTGTGTGTGAATTTTTTCATTTATGTCATACATGACTTAAATACAGGTAAAACTGAGCTGAAATTTCGAACGTGTGTTTCTGAACAAAAAATAATAATTTGTTCTTCAAATTTCAACAATTCAATATATGGTTTAACACTCAAATATGCTTTAAATAAGCTTAACTTTGAAACATAAGTTTCATATATCATAAGTATATACAAGGGATGAAATTCACATTAAAGGGAGGAAATTAATAGTATAAAATTGCTAGAGTAGATCAACAATTATCTGATTTCAGTATTAATTTTGTGAAAAATGACTAAAAATGAAGTGAAAGTGGAAGAAAAACATAAACTTTTCTCTAGGTTTTTTCTTCCCTAAGTATTTGTGTATGAGTGAATTTCATCCATGTAATATTTGTTTTAATTTGTGAAATAATATTTTTCATATCATACGCACAAGTACACGTGTTTATTTGAGAAAATGTTATGTCAGCTTGTTGTGTTTAACTAGAACAAATTTGTATAGAGTTTTGTGTCCAACTAAAAAAATACAAAGTTCAAGTGTCTACTAAAACAATTGGACAAATTTAAGGGGCTGGATATGTGTTTAACTTTATTTTATAAAAAAATTTGCTCTTCAGTCATTCATACATGATTGAATACTTTGAAATTTTAGATATATGAATCTGAAAGTTTTTATCCACAAAAAGTAATTTTATTTTTCAAATTTAAACACCAAATACACTCAAATTAAAATATAAGTTT
>JBDJHY010000002.1:13383699-13398257 GCA_039654485.1 Withania somnifera
CCGAGTTTCATAACATTGTTTAGAATCCTAATTAATTTAGAATCTTATTGGCACTCAAGGATAGGGTGTGATAGTCAACGAAGTAGATTAAAAAATTATGATGTCTTATTTAAATTTTAACAGATACAAAAATACTATACCATTCTTCTAATTTTTGATAGAACTCTATTGTTGATGAAAGATGACAGATATCATAGGAATTTATCCGAAATAAACAAAAATTGATCCAAATATCAAAATCATAAAAAAAAATTAGAATGGTATTTGATTGATAGATCAATTTTCTTTCAAAAGACAAAATTCATCCAGCCCATCAAATTATATTAGCTTTCTCCTTCACATATCCCAAAGCACAAGGCATACACTTCATGTTAGCTATGAGATAATTCTTACCCTACAAAGCACAGTTCCTAATTTATATCAAAGAACAACAATTCTTCTTCTTTCTTTTTTGGGGTCCAAATTGTTTTTTTTTTTTTCCTCATTGAATTAAATGGCCACAACAATACTTCAGTATTTGTCAAAGCAAAGGGACCCTCAACCAGTTCACATCCACACATTATGCTGAGGTTATTAAGCTATAAAGTAGATCTGTTTCATAGCCAAGAGACATTGAGACATGCAATAATTTAATCAATGCAAAAAAAAAAAAAAAAAAATTGTTCAAGGCATCAAGCTTTTGCTATATGCAGATTCGGAAAAAATTCGACCCATAAACCTTGTATTTCTATTTTTATCAGAAAGTATTTTCAATGCTCGAATTTATAACCTTTTGATTACGTAATGACAATTTGATCAAAGGCTTTGTTTCCATCAGTTTAATCAGTGTGACCAAAAAAAAAAAAGAAATTGGCTAAAAGAAGTAGTGGCTAAGAGTACAAGAAGAAGATAACAATGAAAAATTGTAATCATAGCTGATATCATTATCTTTTAAATAGCTTGCCTTTTGTTCTCATGTCAATGAGTTGATGAGACAGAAAGTTTGGAAATATTATATGTACTATTCACTTTTGGGACCTTGTTTAATTTGGAAATATTGGATGTGATCTTTTTCTTGCGGTTACATGTTGAGCAAAAAAAAAAACTTTCTCTAAGATTTGAAGTTCAATGATTGATAGAAAGAAAGTTTATAATGCTAAATTTATAAAGTTAATAAATTTCAATTTATATACATGTATCTTGAATTATAAAGTTTATTAAATTGATAATTGAATGTAGGTTATTTAAACAAAAGAATCAAGTTATCGTCTTTTCTAGTTGGTATTTGAATTTTTCATGAACAAAGCATCAAAATCAAATCCACTAAAATTTTGAAGGAATTATTTCTTTGATAAATTAAATATATCATCTTTGCTTCTTTCATTGTTTTTATTCTCTTTTTAATCAATTAGTAATTATTGTATGGGAGTTTCATTCTTTATTGTTTTCCCCATTATTATTTTAGGGGGTTCATGTGGGAGAAAGAATAGTGAGGTTGATAGGATAATTAGGGGCGAATAAAATCGAATCGTAAATAGAATAAAATTAATAAATTTAGTTAAATTGAAAAAAAAAATTGTCTAATGATTTGATTCAACTTGGTTTAGTGTTGAAAAAAGAAATTCGATTTTAATTGGTTCGGTTTGACTTTAACTAAGATAAATCAAGCTAAACCAAACCAACACGATATGACATATGTATAATTTTAAAAATATTTTATACATAAAATATTTACTGTGATGTAATTTATAAATATTTCTAAAACTATTTCATAATTTTTATCTTTCAACATATTATTTCAAATTTAAACTTGAAATTTGAATGGTCAAATTTTTACACATAGATATTATTAAGTCAAATAAAACTCAAATCAATAATAATACTAATAAAAAAATATCCAATTCAACGCTAGAAATGACAATAATGTTGGATATCTATTGTTAAGTTATGCATAAAATATACAAACTAATTCATTTTTTATTTAATATTAGTCATGTAATTAATAATTATTAGACTTATTTAGTATGATATAATACTTTTAAATTATGATTATCTTTATTATGATTTATCAATATCCAATATTTATTTTATGCAATTTTATTATTTTTTCGTTGAATATTTTAATTTTATCACTTATTTAATATATTGTATCTTTTGAGGAATAAATAAATATTTGAAGCATAAGTGAATTATATGTTTGTATGAATACTTACTAAAAAAAAACCCAAAAACCCCAAAAAATCCAAAAATCCGAAGAAAAACCCAGAGATGGAAAAATTCATCTTCTATTGATTTGATTTGTATATTTAAAAACCCAACATATATAATTTGATTTGGCGTGGCATTTAAAAATCTCGAACTAACCCGGTCCATGTACACCTATACTTTGGGGGTATGCTCTATTCAACATTTTAATTATATTTTTAATCTAATATTTTAAGTTTCGAAGAAATTAAAATTTTTAATAGCTTGTGCTTCGTTTTATGGGTTATATACGATATTAAATTTAAATTAATCAAATATCAAGTCGAACACCAAGTAGTTCTTTCAAAAATAAATTATCCTTGCTCAAAGCTATATATAATCTTTCAGCACCTAAAGCCTAGAGTTGTAATCTAAGCCTGTCAGTTAAATGATCTGAAAATTATAAGCTTTTAAGTTTAAAATACAATGAATATAAAAATATTAAATAATTCTTTTCAAAACATTTTTAGACCTTAAAGAATAAAATTAATCATAATTTATGTTGATAAAAAAATAGTAATAATAATAGATATCCTGTAAAATTAATAAAAGTGGGCCAGGACAACTTATTAGTTATCTTAAGAGTGGTAGGACATTAGTCTTAAGATATATAAAGACCTTTTCTCACCACCTTTTTGGAAATATACATCATGATAAGATTAGCATGATGCAATCAATTGTTGCTTGAGGTTTTGATGTTGTCATTACTGAAAATACTAGGTTAATTATAATATTATCTTCCAAATCTTAGTGTCTTTTTAAAATTTTATAATTAGGATATTGCTCCATATATTGGATGATAAGTACATTTCTTATAAATATATTTTGCTGAATTTCATCTCTATCCTATAAAATTTATTTAAATACTTTGAATTATCATTTGTAAACATATCAACATATATATGATAATTGGCGCTCGAGAATTATACATATGCAATTTTTTTTTATTGAGTCAGAAGTGTCTAATATGATCAATATTTTATCATGTGCTCAATTAAGACATGTTATTGTTCAAGTATTTAAATAAAATTTATCGCAAAAATTTAAATACTTATCTATCCAGCCATACAAGTTGAGTTAGAAATTTTCAATAAAGAGATTCAAAATATTAAAATAACAAACAAGCACATAAAAAAAACCAAGAGAACACAACATTTATTATGTGTACATAAAAAAAATAATTTGAATTATGTAGTTTTATGCAGAAGAAAATTTGGATGAACCTCCTTCGACCAAATTGGTTGCGCCCATGGTTTAAGGGGCTGTCAATGTGTACCACTTCTATTTTTACTTAAAATTAGGAATGACAATGGATCGTGAAATTATGGTGTATATGCAATCTTATCCCTAATTTTATAAAGATAGAAATTAAATTATTTTGTATGAATCGTTGACTCAAGTAAAGCTAGTTGTATAACATCCATGTACAACAACCAGTGGGCACTGCAAGTTAACTTCAACATTATTGCTACATCTCATCAATATTACATCAATATTTTTCTAATTCTATATCAAACAGGACCAAGTTTCCACTAAAGAATTGTTGTGCAATCAGTGACACTATAAATAATATAATTCCATTATCCAACCACGGTTGTTAGCTATTAATTAATGAGAACATGAGACTTGAAAATGATACTCTACTGCTAGTTTACATGGCCATAGATTGAACATTTTGCCTAATTCCAAAAACAACAATCCCTCAAATTTATCGACAAATTTCATTCAGAAACTCAAATTACCATTTGTTTCAATCGAACACCTAAGCACATGATAAGGTGTTTCCAAATTTGACACGTTTGATTCGAATTTTGAAACTTTTTTTTGCATGTTCTCAATTGCTAATAATGTACGGATTGATTTTAATAAAGTGTAAAACCTCGGACATGTTTCATTTGAAGACGATGTGTGTAATTATAGAAGTACAATTTTAACCGATTAATTTATCTAAGTAAAGACATTTGAGATCATGCGCAAAATAAAGTGTCTTAAATAAGAACATTCCAGCTTTTACTACGAAAGCTAGTTTCTTAATTTATAAGGAATTTATTTTCTTAAAAGGATACTTTTAAATCATTTTAAATAACCTTGAAAAATGAAAATTTTACATAACTTGAAATATAGTTTGGTAGATTGTTCTGTCAAGTCTGTCACTACTGTGGTTTTTCTCATAGGTTTTCATCATTCTATATTTCCAATCATCAAAGGCTGGTTCGAAGACTCATTTTTAATTAGGGGTTTCAAAATCTGAAAATTTAGACATATGGACTAGTCAAAGAGAGGTCGACATCTATTCTATATACATTAAAAATAATTTTAATCATGAATAAAATAATATAATTTTTTGCCGTAGAAGGTTCGGATACCCCTCAACAATAGCTTAGCTCCATCCCTGCCTGGATCCTGTGCATGTTGAAAGTTTTAACGTATGATTTTATATTTCCAATCATTGACATGAGAAAACTGGAAAATAAAAAGAAAGGAAGGAAGGTTCTTTAATAGCTCCAAAAAGCAGCCAGATAGTCAAGAGAATTTCTGAGAAACAATACTGTCAAGAATTTTTACTATAAATAATAGTACTATCCAGCTCTTTTATGTAATTGTACAGCCAAAAAAAGAGTAGGAAAACAAAATGGACTCACAAACAACAGTTAAAACCTTAACAGAACATCCTCTTCAGTATAGAGCTTTTGTCCAAAACCATATACTAAAAGATGCATCTTTCTCATCTTATCTCAAACGAGAAGTTGATCATAGCCCTGATGATTCTGAAATCAACGTGTTCGATGCGAAAAAATACTTCAGTGAAAGCAATGAATCTTCTCCACAAGTCCAAAAAGAAATAGTTGATCAATGTGAATTACCTTCAGTGCATCGACATTCATCAGTTTCTTCCGTAGATAATAGATATGGAAGAAACTTTCGTGCTAATTCTTTTCGCGCTACACCAACTGCTTCATCTGAAGCTAGTTGGAATAGCCAAACAGGGCTATTAGCAAATCCTCCTGGTGCTATTGCGGTTTCATTGAGAGGTATTAATCCGAATGAGAAGAAACGAGGTTCGTTTAGTACTCGTAAATGGTTTTTTTGTCGAAAATGCCCTTGTTCGGGTAAGAAATCTGTGCAAGTCGAGGAAACTAGTTCGGAGCCAAGAACAGAATCTGGCTCCAAACAGTTCCCCCTCAAACACAATCATAAGGCAGTACTTTAAAAAGCTGCCAACATATCTCAGAAAAATTTGAACGGACATCCTCAGAGTCCACAGTCATGTGACACTCATGCCGTACCTATGGGGACAATAAATAAAATTGGAACCATACACAGAGGATTATCAGAGTCAGAGAGTACTACTCATGTTACGTCTTGTCAACAATGCGCATTGGCACCAGTTAGGCCGTTTACGGAAACAGCTAGTGGGGGATTTTCATTTCCAATTTTGAACAACTCAACACAAGAGAAACTGGGAATCAAACCTCCACCAACAAGGTCATCGATTTCTCCAATACTGGAAGATCCAGCTAGAGATTCTATTGAAGTATTTCAACCATCTTCGAGAAAATCAACAGAAACAACAGAGCCTCATCACAGATGCAATTTTCCTTTCCCTGGGAGTCCGATTTCTCGAGTGACAGCAACAGAGGACGACGTTGCTAGTGATGCTAGCTCTGATCTATTCGAGATTGAGAGCTTCTCGACTTCCATCGCAACATCATCATGTCCGTTATATCGTCAACGAAATTCACTAGAGGAGCCTGGTACACCTAGCATTGCAGCTACAGAGTGTTACGCACCAAGTGAAGTTAGTATTGATTGGAGTGTTACAACTGCCGAAGGTTTCGATCGTGCAAGTGTTACTAACTACTCCTCGATCTCCGAAATCGATAATGTGTCGAATACAAGACTTTTTAGTAATGGTGGTGGTGACGGAGGAAAGTGGAAGGGGGGAGGGTTGTTGAGTTGTCGCCATGAAAAGGCGATAAATGTGGGGCCGCAGCCAGTTAAATATGGGTCGCTCGAGGGGCCACCCCAATTAACATTGGCAGGACATGTGGGTAATAGGCCAATAATGCCTAGTAGAGCTAATAAGCCACCCCTTGCTAGCTCTCATTCAGCAAGGTTGTCTCTTGCATTTGCAGCATGACAAACAAGCTCCTTCACACTCCCATGTTTAATGTCTATATGTTTTACGTGACATCTGTTATTATTCGTGAGAAAATTTTCTTTGATCTGAATTTTTAAGTATTTTAAACTATTTATTATTGTGATTTGATGACATTTTTATGTAATTTCTTAATACTTCCTCTATCAGAGTTTATGTAGTTATGTTAATTTTCTCTTTTGGTCCCTTTTAGAAAGGGTAACTTTCAAATTTGAATTTGAATTTCTCACTTTTTCGTTTTTGACTTCTTATCCGGTGTTTCCAGGTGCAAATTTATTGTACATGTGAATTCGTGACTTTTCCATCTAATAGATATTTTATGTACATTTTTTAAGTAACGATCTAATATTATTAGCTAGTATTCCAAGAAGTCCAAACGATGCACTTGTTGAATGTATAGTTAGTATTCAAAAGGAACAAGGATTAATTCCTCTCTTAATACAATTTTTTTTCTTCTTTTCTTCAATAGTGTATTTTAGAAATTTTAAATTCACTTTTGAATAGTTGTCATCTACATTACATCTTCGACTAATTTAATTTTCACAATGTAAAACACATTAAAAGCTAAAATATTATCAAATTTTTTTTTATATCTCGATTCAAACCCGAAACTCATAGTTAAGATCATCAAATTCTATCCGTCCACGTTGATAAATTTTATAGCCACACAAATTGCTTTAATTTTGCCAGCAAAAGTGAGTAAATGCTTGAATAGGGTCTAGTTGGGGTCACCTAAACAGTAGGTAGGCCAAATTGGGACGTTTTTAGATGTTAGTTCATGAACCTAACTATTGCCAATGGAAAAACCAGTAATCTTTTCCTCGATCTTTTCATAAAGTATTCACCAAATGCCTATGTGATTGTCCAAAGAATATTACTCCTTTCATTAGTTTTAGCATCGAAGTTCGGACTAAATCTGAATGAGAGGAAATAAAATGTTCGCTAATAAATATAAATTTGTATTAGGGGACTTGACTTCACACCTCCGGTTTAGAATAAAATATTATTTAAATAAAAATAAATTAAAAATACGTTAAAAAATATATTATTAGGAGTTGGGTGGGGTGAGGGTGTTGGTGCTTGTGGTCCTTATTAAAGGAGACTGCGTTCTTAAAATTTAAATTCCAGATCATCTTTTATCATATTGCCATAACTTTGAAGTAATCATTGTTCAATTTGCTCATTTAATTAATTGAATTTTCAATTCCTAATACATATTTATCTGTCCCTATGGTTCAATTTTATTATTTGCTTCCTTTTAATTCTAATTTCTATCTACAAATATTAGGTCACCAAATAATACCATGTTTAGTGTGTTAATACACATTTTAAAATTGGATTTAGGGCCTGTCGTGTTTTTTTTTTTGGCACTGAAAACTACTACACTACATTATGGGCTATGTTTTTGAATATTTTATAAAATAAATTTAGCGAAAAATTATTCGATTAGGCATTAAAATCAGCTCAATAAACTACCAAGGTTTCAAACTTTCTTTCCTTTTTATTTCAATTTTTGTTGAAAATCTCATCAATAAAATATTTATTAAAATATTCATTTCTTTCCTACTCTCCTTTTTTTAAAACGAAAAAAAGAATGAATGATCAAGCCTTGCAATTTTACCGCTTCAGATTTATTGAGCTGACGTACACATACATATATATATATAAAATAAGATTCGATATTTCATTCTAAAAAATATGAAATAACTTTTTAACAATGATAATATAATTATAAAAACATACCTACTAGAATAACAAATAGGACTGTGTGAGCTGCATCGAAGAAGTACTTTCCGGAGCGAGTAAGGCATAGGGCCATGCCTTACGAAGCGAAGACGCCCTTTATTGCTTTAAACTAAACAAATGATATAAGTCAATATTGGCAAGCTACTGTATCAGCCTACTTACCTAACATGAATGCTACTGCCCTATATTTTGTGGGCTATATATGTTTGTTTGTGAAAGGGAATTTAAAATCTGAACGTGTGAAATTAAAGAATATTCTTCGTTAGTTTGTGGCCTACTTTTAGAAAGAAAAATTAATTTACATAGTTTTTTTTGTCAACCGTTTAAATTTAAAATAGTTAACCGATATATGATATATGTATAACGTATATACAACTTAAGATTTGTTTGATAGCTGGTTGGAGTTATGAAAGTATTAAATAATATATATATTAGTAATGCACATATTAGTAATATATGTATTAGCAATGCAGGTATTAATTATATATGTATTAGTAATACAAGGTTTAGTTAGGTTGGAATTGTGTTATGCATAAATTATTTATTTGGATGTTAATTTTGTCATATTAAATTAATAAATATTATATATATATTTTAAATTAAATATATATTTATAATATACAAGTATTTAATTAAAAATAATAAGGATAAATTTATCATTTCAAATTTTTATTCATATATTAACTATCCATGTATTACTTATATCTTCTACTCCACATAAAATAATACATCAATTTTCTCATAAGTTATACATGTATTAATTATGCGGGTTTCTTATCCATTTACCAAACGTTGAATTAATTTTATATATGAATAACTTATTTTTTATTCACCTACCAAACATCGTATTAATTTTATACATAAATAACTTATTTCCAATCTATCAAATTTAATGCATGAATAAGGAGACACTAATACACCTACCAAACGACTCCTTACTGTATAATCAATGTAAATGGATTAGAAAAAATGAACAGTGAATGTAATCGGCTATTTGTGTAAGAATTCCTTTTAAAAATAATTTATATCAAATTTAAATTATCGATCTTCATTTCTACTAATGTTTTTTCTGAAGGTTTTTTCCAACAACATCCATTTGATATAAACCCAATTTTAATAGATAAAATTAAAAACTCACTTCTTCAATCTTGCAATTAACAGTTTGTTTGCTGTCGTTTCATATTGTGTTGTGTTGTTTGATTTGATTATATGATATTATATTGTAATTGATAAATTTACTAAAATGTTATATATTATTATAAAGAACAAAGAAGAAAAAGAGGGTGCAAAAAAACTAAGCCTTGAAATGGAGAACCGGAGAAATGAGGTAGAAGATAATTGAACGCAAAAGAAAGAGAATAACTGGAGAATTAAGCGTAGAAAAGGACGTATAGGAGTTAAATAATATAGGGTAAATGGTAAAATAGGATTTCATAATATTATATAAGGATATGACTAAAAAGCAAGAATATATAACTATGCGATACCACCAAAATGAAGATACAATAAAATGAAGCTTTTCATGATTTTCTAATTATGAAATTACCCCACACCATACACTACAAATATGATTTTAACACAAATTATACCATATCATACGATGACTAACCAGCGTTTAAACAAAGGGTACGTGATTTTACTACTAAAAGACCAACTTTTAACTGACAAAAGTTTAAAAAGAAATTACCACGCCTTAATAACATTGTGCTATTAGTATAATATTTGAACCTTTTACTTCACATCTTGTCTTTCTTGGTAAAATAAGATAAAGAATCATGTTAAAGTGAACATTCAATTGGCAATCTTTGATATTTGAAACTTATTAGAAAGTCCATATTTAGTATCAACACATATATAAATCTTTGTGCCAATTTGTAGAAATGTCCAAATACAAGCTATTATAGTTTATAAAATCACAACTTTCCATAATAAGATATTCATTGTGGGTTGTCACTTGTACTATTTTAGTATTGTCAAAACTCAAAAGTGACAAATGTGTGAACAAGACAAGATGAAATCCTTTCCATATTAGGTAATGAATGATAAAGAAAGAAACTAATCTTTTCTCCCAAACAATTTGTAGTGGAACACCAAAATGACATTCAAACTATGAAGTATTAAAATGCATAATAGCCATCAGAAAATTAAAGTGAAGTTGTAAAAGAATCCATGTGCAAATAACCAATTTCATTATAGTTGTGTGAATTTCATTATCTTAAAGGTACGATAACATAAATAAAATTCTTTTACTCTTATTTAAATGTTTGTACTTGAGTTTTAAAATAGAAAATTTTTACTAAAGTTACCGGCATGGATAAAAACAACTTCCTGAAATCAGATTTAGATGAATTAAATATTCTCGATATAAATTATAAATTTATGTGTAGAAATTTTACAAGAATTACAATAAAATAGCACATAGAAACTCATAACATCAAGAATATAATGAGTTCAATTTAAGAACTTTAGGATCCATGAATCCATAAAACTTAAATTCGAATCTTTTGCTACTTATAAGTTTGGTAAAATTAAGTAATTTAATTTCACACCAATGTTAAAATCCACGTAATAACTATATATAATATAATTTATCTAAGAGCAAAACAAATTGTCTCGTCTAAAATTTAGAACACATAATTTCAGAATCTTAGCTTCTTTTTTTTTTTAAGAAACATATTCTCCTTCTAAAATGCTATAAAATATGAATCTGAATTAATCGAATCGAACGTGGAATACTAAATGATTATGCTTAACATAGAATACACAAATGAACCACCACCTATGGTCACTGCCAAGTCCATTAGCATGTTACAGTTTTTTCCTCACAAAATTAAATAACACACTTTGCCTAAAAAGTTGAGTAAAGGAGCACATAAGAAAGTGGCTATTTTTTAAATTTTTTTATTTTATTTTTCCTAGGTTGGATACTCCACTAAACAAATCTTGATGATTTAATTCTGTCTTTTTAATTAAATTATTATAATTTGATCACTACTTATCTTTTAACTTTCAGAGTTGCCTTTTAGTGAAAGCTAATAATCATGCTATTTACCCTAATCTTTTTGATGCATATGAAAATAAGGACTTTAAACATATTTTATGGCTCAAACTAAAATAGTTATATTCGATAGTTAAATATATAATGTATTAATTATGTACGAAATATGTACGGTACATTGTACATTAATTAATGCAAAAAAAAAAAATGGTATTCCATAAGAAAAGCCATCGAATAAATTCCATTTGCCAACGTGTTGTTAATTGAATTCATCTTATACGAAATAATTTAGGGAAAAGGATCTGATTTACCCCTCAAACTTTATGAAATGTACCGTTTTAAAAGTAACTCGTAAATATCCTTATCTTTACACAAACGACTCACATATACCCCTACTGTACACATTGGCTCACATCAATCCTTTTGTTTAACGGGTCAATATTTAACATATCAAAAATTAATTTCTTTTTATTTTTAGTTGAAAAAGTGTTATGTGACCTCAAAATAACCTTACTCAATAATTTCTTACCATATATAATCCATCCAACTTGAAATAAAAAGTTCACTCACTCAAATAAATGTTTTATTTAATCAATAAACTGCATTAGCATGCTTGAGAAGAAAATTTTAATAAATGAATTTTTTTTATCATATATCCCGATCCAACTGAAAATAAAAAAATTAAAAATCTCACTCATACATATAAATTTAGCCCATTTCACTTAATCACCTACTTCAATAGTATGCTCAAGATAAAAAATTAGTAAATTAAAAAAATTACTATATACACCCGATCCAACTGGAAATAACAATCTCACAACTCAAGTAAACTTAACCCATTCTTTTTAAATGCCCGCTGCATTAGAATGCTCGAAGAAAAAAATTAATCAATAAAAAAATATATATATTATAATAAATTATTTTTTTGTGAATAAAATTTAAACTCTCGTTAAGAAAAATATTGAGTGAAATTATTCAAAGAGTTACATGGTTTTTTATCAATTAAAATATAAAAAAAATCAATTTATTATATATTATTCTGTTATGAAAAAGGAAATTATAAGCTTTTTTTTATAAATATAAGGGCATATATAAGTCATTTTTAAAAGAAATGACATATCAACTCTATTTCATAAAGTTGAGCATTAAATCAGGCCCTTTACCCTATAATCTATATCTTCTATATAATATATATAATATATGAGCGAATTTTTTGTAGGGGTTAAAAAGAAAAATATTGAGGTCAAATTCTTGTATAAAAATAGAAGAACAAACAATTTAATAAATAGTACTCTCTCAGTCTAATATTAAGTAAACTGTCCCTTTTTGTTATTTTTAAATTAGTCTTGAAAATAAAAATAATTATTAATAAAAAATATTAAAAAGGATAATAATGAAAAACATTTTCAATATTTTTATTAAACTTTGAATAATTAAGTTATTTTGAACAATAGAAAAAAAACCTCAACAATTCAATTAATATGAGACTTTGGCATATACTTAGCATAATATAAAGGATAAATTAATGACAAATATAGAGTATGTATATATGAGATATAATTATAGTTATTTTTAAATTAGTCTTAAAAATAAAAACAATCATTAATAAAAAAAATATAAAAAAGTACAAAAATGAAAAACATTTTCAACATTTTTATTAAACTTTGAACAATTAAGTTATTTTGAACAATAAAAAAAACCTCAACAACTCAATTAATATAAGACTTTGGCATATACTTTGCATAATATAAAAGATAAATTACATTATATGACAAATATAGAGCAGGTATATATAAGATGTAATTATTATATTTCGCAGCTAAAGTTTGTTATTTCATTTATATATCTTCAAAACGAGATATAAAATTCATCCAATTATAAAATATAATTAAGTAAAATATAACTATATTGCTTGACTTATATCCAAAACTCAGCTATTTCGATTGAAAATTAGCCTAATATAAAACTAAAGGCTAAGATTTGTTTAACTAAAGTAATTATATTTAATTTCCTATTTGAAAGTTGTCTTGGATTTCTCCAATTTTCTATTGGAAGTGCACATTCTTTTTTTTCTAGAGAGAATAGAATGTGGGTTTTGCTTCTATTCTCTCCCTGAGTTAGATTTTGAGCCTCAGTTTTTGCAGCCTAGCATATGGTTTCTGGTTTTTTTTGTAACTTTCATGGATACTGAATATTACACATAATTTGGCTGCATGCAACCTAATTTGACTCTTGGTAACACTGTTTTTCAATCCTAGCATTTTCTTGAATTTGATCTGTGTATTGTGTTTCTTGATTTTTGTTTTCCTGAATCTGTTTTGATGGGGATTTTGTGATTGTTGTTACTAGAAATGGTAAAAAAAGAGTTGATTGTTTGTGTGTTACAAATGTGTTTTGATGTGAATCATTGGGATTTAGGTGTTAAAGATTAGAACTTTAGTGTCTTTTTTTTGTGTAAGCAATGTGTTTGTTGTGAATCATATTGGGATGTAGACATTAAAGATCAGAACTTTAGTGTCTTTTGTGTGTGAAAATAAGATTTGTGGGATGGGATCTCAGGGTGGTGGTGGTGGTGGTAATAGTATTGGTGCAGCTCAAACTGAAGACCCAAAGGCAAATACTTTGGCTAGGCAAGGATCACTGTATAGTCTTACTCTTGATGAGGTTCAGAATCAATTGGGGGATTTGGGGAAACCGTTGAGTAGTATGAATCTTGATGAGCTTCTTAAGACTTTATGGACTGTTGAGTCTAGTCAAGAAATGGGAGGAACAGATTACGGGGTGTTGCAATACAGTCAGGTTGCTTCAGGGAGTTCTTTGCATCGTCAATCGAGTATTACATTGACAAGTGATTTGAGTAAGAAGACTGTTGATCAGGTGTGGCAGGATATTCAGCAGGGGCATAAACGGGATAATATAGATAGGAAAGCTCAGGAGAGGCAGGTTACGCTCGGAGAGATGACACTAGAGGATTTTTTGGTTAAGGCCGGAGTGGTTGCTCAGTCGGCTCCGGGGAAGAGAAGTTCAGGGTCCGTTTTAGGGGTTGATTCAATGGCATTGCCACAACAAACTGTTCAACAACAAGCTCAATGGTCACAATATCAGATGCAGGCAATGCATCAGCTACCGCCTCGGCAACAACAGCAACCACCGCAACAACAGCAGAACATGCTACAAGTTTTTATGCCTAGCCATTCGGTTGCACAACCTTTGACTATTGTTGCGAACCCAACAATAGATGCGGCTTATCCTGATTCTCAGATGACAATGTCCCCGACCGCTCTGTTGGGCACATTATCGGATACACAAACACTTGGAAGAAAAAGAGTTGCACCTGAGGATGTGGTTGAGAAGACTGTTGAAAGGAGGCAGAAGAGGATGATTAAGAATAGGGAATCTGCAGCAAGATCACGAGCAAGGAAGCAGGTAACT
>JBDJHY010000002.1:13398357-13412476 GCA_039654485.1 Withania somnifera
TTTGGATATTGTCCCACATTGACAAAAGAAGAATTCTCTAGTGTAACTTTTTTCTATTTAAGTTGAATACTTGGAAGATGAAATTTGGATAGTTGCTTAATTGTCCCACATCGACAATAGAATTTTTTTTTAATGTAACTTTCCTCTATTTAGGTTGAATATTTGGAATAAAATGAAGTAACCCCGGTTTAAATAATTTTCCGGTGAATTTCTCTTTTTGAGTAAAAAAAAAAAATTTACAAAAAACCTGGTTTTTCCCGGTTGAACCGAATTTTTTATCGGGTTTGACCGAGTCATTAAGTGAGGGGGTTTTTGCTTGGACCTAATTGGCGTCCGGTTCCTGGGTGAACCGGTCGGACCGACAGGTCCGATCCGAATTTCACAACACTGCATTAATCAAATTCGTATTTCAGAGAAAAATCTGACGAACTGATGTGTTGTTTAATCTTCTACCAATACTGCTAAAATTAGCAAGAGGACCTACTCCCAACCAATTATCCCACCAAAAACAACAAGTACCAGACTGATTTTCCAACCAATTTGGCTCTCAACTTTGGTTCTATTTTTTAGCAAATGCTTCCAAGTAATCGAATTACTAGTATTCCTTTTTTTGGAAATAGGATTAGATCTCTGACAATATTTTGCTTTCAAGAAATCTTTTCAAAGTGTTCTTTTGGATTTAAAAATCCACCACTGCTTGTACTGGAAGGATGTGCACACATCAGAGATCCTTCATACTCCAATACCACCCTCTAATAAAGAAAGACCGACAGAATCCCAAAAAGCCCAGTATATTTCTAATTGTAAGCAATGATATTCTGTCATTGTCCAGCATCTTCAAAATATGAAAAGTTGTGGAGTTTTAATAATTTCAAGACTTATTTTTTTATAAAAAAAAAAAACATAAATTATGGACATTGACTGTAGTTTGCTCAGCATAACGTGTGACTAGAAATATTTTCCACAATATTTTTTTTTTACATCAAATATATCAAAAAACTAAATATCTATAATTTCAAAATCTTGAATCCGCTACTGTTTCTACATATTAACTAGCAGCATGTTTGAAATAAACCAAGTGGTATTCTCACAGTATTGTCAAAACTGAAAAGTGATAAAAGTATGAACAAGCTGAAATCCTTTTCCATATTCCTTTCCATATTAGGTAATGATAAAAGAAGAAACTTAACTTTTTCTCCCAAACAATTTGTAGTGGACCACCAAAATGACATTCAAATTATGAAGTATTTTGAAATGTATATTAGTCATCAGAAAGTGAAGCTGCAAAAGGATATCCATGTGCAAATAACCTATGGTTGTGTGAGAATTATATTTTCTTAACAACATTGGGGTACGATGAGATAAATAAATAAAAATTAATGTTTGTTTAAATGTCTTATATATTCAAGTTTTAAAATAGCAACTCTTTCACTAAAAGTTACATATTTAGGCGAAAGCAGCTTGTTGAAATCAGGTTTATATAAATTTAATATTTTTGATATGAAGTATAAATCTATATATACAAATTTCACTAAAGTTATAAGAAAATAGTAAAGTACTTATAACATTAAAATGTAATCAGTATAATTTAAGCATCTTAGGGTTCATGAATCCATATAACTTAAATTTTGAATTCGACTCTATTATACAAATTTGATAGAATGCAATAATTTTGACACATATCTTATATTTATGTTAAAATCGATATCCTTATTATTACACAATTGACCAAATATCCTTATTATTTATTTCACTATTTTTAAAATTACGAAATAAACCATTTTTTTTTAGGCGCGCTACATACGGATGGTCGCGATACATAACTCATGAATACAACTCATGCATCACGACTACACAATATATCGCACGTCTAATCATGTATCTAAACGATTTAACATGTATCCATGTGTATCTTGAGAGAGGAAAGTTATGAGCATTACGTTCATGCATAACTTCCATACCAAGGTTAGCACAATTAATAATATCAACAGTTATATATCGCACCCAAATTATGTATCGTGATTCTCTGTATGTATCTGTCGGTTTCTTGTTTTATGTATTGCACCAAGTTATGTAACACGACCCTCCGTATTATCGAACATAAAAAAAGACATAAAATATAATTTCAAAAACTAGTGGTATAAGGGAGTAGTTGACTCTTACAATAGTATATTTTAAATAGTTTATTCATGATTTATTTATATCCCAGAGTAAATTGTTTTATCTAGAATTTAAGACACATAAGTTCAGAACCCTAGCGTTATCTTTCCCTAAGGAACACTTTCTCCTTTCAAAATGCCACGATATATGAATTTAGATTAATCGAGTCTAACAAATATTAAACACCAGATGATTATGCCAAAAGAAATATATACATCTCAACCACCTATGGTCACTGCCAAGTCACATTAGCATGTTACATTTTCTCACAAATAAAATAACACACTTTGTCTAAAAAGATGAGTAAAGCACCACAGACAGAGGTCTCTGGGGCCTAGGTTTTGTAAAGTTTTAAGAAAGTAAGAGAATCAAGTGCCAAATGTGGGAATGCTATGGGCCCTTTACTCTTAAACATTCACTCCATGTCTTCATCTTATTATTTTGATAAACATAAGAAAGTGGCTATTTTTTTAAACTTTTTTACTTGTCCTAGGTTGGATACTCATGTAAACAAATCTTATTGATTTACTTCTGTCTTTTTAATTAAATCAATACCTATCTCCTAACTTTTTGAGTTACTTCTTTAAAATAAAATAAAAATAAATTAATCCAGATTACGGCGGAATCATCTTTGATGAAGAATGATCATATACATATTCTTTATCGAAATATCATGTGGTGGATAAAGATTAAATGTTAGTTATTATAAGTATATATTTAATTTTAATTAAGAAAAAAATTTATATATTTTTTGTTAAATTTCTAACGCCGACATTGACTTTTAGTGAAAGTTTAAAAGAGTAAAAGAATAGTATTTTGATCACTTAGCTATACACTACTTATTAGAAGAGAATTTATAACTTAAGTAACTAAAAACATTGTAGCAAATATAGTCAATAACCATTCTATTTGCTCTAATCTTTTTGATGCATATGGAAAAGGACTTTTAATGTATTTTGTCTCCCTGCTAAAATAATTATATTCAGTAATTAAGTATAAGAAAATATAAATTAATTACGATTTGATTTATTTTGACTTGATACAAAATTTTAAAAAGTAAAATATATTTTTGAGTCTTGTGATTTTAAGTTAAAGATAAAAAAAGGTATTTTTTTTAACAAATTAAAAGAGAAAGATACCAGATAAGGAAACAAATGGAGTATAAAGTGTATATCTATTATAAATATAATATTAAAAATATATTAAACTATCACTTTTTTTTGTGAGCTTTACACCTCAATTTTATTTTTTTCCTTGGTATATTATCACCATTTATATGGTGATAGTTCAAATAGAAGAAGTGATAGTTCAAATAGAAGAAGTTAACAATTGATAATTAATATAATTAAATCCAAAATGTATTTTAAAACATAGTGTTTTCTATCATTGACTCTATTATTTTAATAGTCGGCTGTTTAAATTAATTTTGTTATGTACAAAATGAATTAGGCAATATTGGGGTCAAGTTCATGTACAGAAAAAAGAATAAGAGACAATTTAATAAATAGTACTTTGACATATATTTAGCATAATATAAAACTAAGGGGCTAAGATTTGTCTAATTAATTAATTTTCTATTTGAAAGTTGTCTTTGGCATATACTTAGCATAATATAAAACTAAGGGCTAAGATTTGTCTAATTAATTAATTTTCTATTTGAAAGTTGTCTTGGATTTTCCAATTTTCTATAGGAGGTGCACATTTTTTTTTTCTAGAGGGAATAGAATGTGGGTCTTGCTTCTATTCTTTCCCTGTGTTAGATTTTGAGCCTCAGGTTTTTGCAGCATACTATATGGTTTCTGGGTTTTTGTTCTCTTATGGATGCTGAATGTCGCACATATTTTGCTGCATGCAACCTAAAGATTTTCTTGGTAACACTGTTTCAATCCCTAGCATTTTCTTGAATTTAATCTGGTATTGTGTTTCTTGATTTTTGTTTTGTTGAATCTGTTGATGGGGTTTTTGTGATTGTTACTAGAAGTGGTAGAAAAGTTTTGATTTATTGTGTTACAAATGTGTTTTGATGTGAATCATTGGGATATAGACATTAAAGATTAGAACTTTAGTATCTTTTGTGTATCAAATGTGTGTTTTATGTGAATCATTGGGATATGGACATTAAAGATTAGAGCTTTAGTATCTTTTGTGTGTGAAAATAATATTTGATTTAAGGGATGGGATCTCAAGGGGGTGGTGGTGGTGGTGGTGGTAATAGTATTGGTGCAACTCAAGCTCAAGACCTAAAGGCAAATGCTTTGACTAGGCAAGGATCATTGTATAGTCTCACTCTTGATGAGGTTCAGAATCAACTGGGGGATTTGGGGAAACCATTGAGTAGTATGAATCTTGATGAGCTTCTTAAGACAGTATGGACTGCTGAGGCTAGTCAAGGAATGGGGGGAACGGATTACGGGGCGTTACAGCATGGTCAGGTTGCTTCGGGGAGTTCTTTGCATCGACAGTCGAGTATTACATTGTCTAGTGATTTGAGCAAGAAGACTGTTGATCAGGTGTGGCAGGATATTCAGCAGGGGCATAAAAGGGATAATATCGATAGGAAAGCTCAGGAGAGGCAGATTACTCTTGGTGAGATCACACTGGAGGACTTTTTGGTTAAGGCTGGAGTTGTTGCTGAGTCGGCTCCTGGGAAGAAGAGTTCAGGTTCAGTTTTAGGGGTTGATTCAATGGCATTGCCACAACAAAGTGTTCAACAGCAAGCTCAATGGTCACAATATCAGATGCAGGCAATGCATCAGCTGCCGCCACAGCAACATCAACAACAACAACCACAACAGCAGAGGCTTTCAGTTTTTATGCCCAGCCATTCGGTTGCACAACCTTTGACTATAGTTGCCAACCCAACAATAGATGCAGCTTATCCTGAATCTCAGATGACAATGTCCCCAACCGCTTTGTTGGGCACATTATCGGACACACAAACTCTTGGAAGAAAAAGAGTTGCACCAGAGGATGTAGTTGAGAAGACTGTTGAAAGGAGGCAGAAGAGGATGATTAAGAACAGGGAATCTGCAGCAAGGTCACGAGCAAGGAAGCAGGTAACTTTAAAATATGTTGCAGAGTCTTGAATATAGAATGTCGTCACCGTGGCTATTGAAATATTATCTTTTGATCAACAGGCTTACACCCATGAACTGGAGAACAAGGTTTCACGACTCGAAGAGGAGAATGAAAGGCTCAAGAGACAGAAGGTATGTTTGTGATAGCAAACTTTCTCTTCATGAATATGGCATTCATTTGCATATCCTTCTAGTGGTTCTTCAACAGTGTGGTCATCAGGTAGTTTGTGTCATTAGGTAGTTTGTGTCATTTGCATTCTTAATGGAGTTACTTGTGTTGATAGGCATCATAAATAGCATAACTGAGTCCCAATTCTAGAACACGTGAGAAGTAGATACATCAGAACAATTTCAACATAATGATTTTTCAATAACATTTCCAACATATTATGTTAAACTGTTTACTGTTGAAACCTATACCTTTCGAGTCATGAGGCTCTTTACTTCTCCACGGAGCAACTTCTCATCTAACGATCTTCGTAATGCTGCATTGTGAAGCTCTAATTCCTGAAAGAATGTTTCTTACATAAAATAAAAGAAAAAGTTTATGCAAATAAGGTTAGAAACAAAACGAGTATAATCATTTATTCGATGAGAAGAAGCAGTCAACTGAGTACATACTTTATGAGAGAAATGATTTCTCTATTCCCATTGGGAAAAAAAATAATTGTAAGGTCAGACTAAAACGATTGCAATCATTTATGCAAATAAGAAGAAGCTGCCTATCTTTTTCATTTTAGATCTTGTTTTATCTCCCTTACCCCATACTACAAGAAAATGAATTTTAAGGGTCTAGTACTGGATTACTTTTAGTTTTATAACTTTATTCCTTGTAACATTGTGTTACATTTTGTAAAACTTTTTAAACAATTACGTTGCGATTTTGCTGGTTAAGTTGCATAAAGTGTAGTGGCTATCTAATGATTAAAGCTCACTGGTTATCATGCCATGTCCTTGTCCGTTATTTTTATCCACTTCACAGAAATTCTCATAGTTGTAATACCCTCAAGGGGCATTTAGTATCTGGTTAGAGTTATGCAGATGTTAGTAATAATGCAGGGATTAGTTACGTTGGAATCTATGTATTATTTTATGCATGCATTAGTTATTCAAGTGTTAGTTATTCATGTGTTAATTATACGTGTATTAGTTATTTCATCTTCTATCCTGCATAAAATAATACAACGATTCCCTCATAACTTATACATTTATTAGGTATGCGGATTTCTAAATTGCTGGCCAAACACCATATTAATTTTATACATGAATAATTTACCTTTTAACCGGTTGCCAAACGTGGTATTACTTATGCAGAATTTAATACTTCCATAATTCACTTCTGAATCAGCTACCGAATGACCCCTTAAGTAAAATGCTACCTTCAGTCAGTTTTGATTGCAGAAGGTATTTTCTCTAGATTCATATTGGAGAAGGAAATAGCATAATAGTTTAAAAGCATCAGGAAGTCTCCAGAATTTTACAGTAGTTCTTGTGTCCCTTTGTTCATCAAAATAGGAGAAGGTGGGAGTAAGGAAGAAACCGACAGCAATGTTTCTATGTAAAAACAATAAGTTTGTTCACGTGAGAAATAAGAGAAGGGAGGAGATTTATTGATGACTTAATCATCTTATTAGTACAAGATACAACTATTAGGTGTCAAACATAGTACAAATGATATTTGTCACAATGTGGGATAGTATTTAACTTAAGAACTTAACTCTTATAATATTCTAAACTCTACTTTTAGTGTATGTTCTCTTCCTTTTGGTATACTATTTTTGTGTGAGGGTTTTTTCTCAACATTAATAAAATAATTACCTCATCAAGCCAGATATTCTGAACTTTGCCATTCTAACACTAATTCTTAACATTTCTAACAGTTTATGGATTACCTAAGGGGTTATGAACAAAGAGGAATGAATGTTATGAGAGATTTAACTTTGTTTAGGAAAAAAAAAAGGATGGCCATCCGCATGAAAATATAGGCAGATTGTGTGGGTCTCCACCCATCCAAGTCGGATCAAAGTAGTATGCTTCTTCTTTCGTTGTTGGTATCTTAAAATTCTTACCAAGTTATTCCAGATAAAGATTTGAAAACAAGGGAGTGATCCTGATCTTGTACCACGCCATAGGCTTGACCTAGAATTCTTTGCTCTCTTCGGGTTCCATAAAAACAAAGCTTTCATGGATCTAGGTTGTAAGATAACAGACTTATCAACTGGCCAAATATTTTTTTTACTGGTAAGTGAAATATTATTCCAATTTTTGTTGGCAAGCGTTGTCCTTTCAGATTGGCTCAAGACTACAAGCTTTGGAGGTAGAGTCAAAGATTAGTTGAATGTTTCATTCTCGATTCTACGAGAATTTTTATTATGGAGTCTTCTCTGGAAGGATAGAGATGAAGATGAGAGAGTTGACGAATGAGTTCAGATAAATACAAGACTGGAAGAGGTAAGGGAGCTAGAGGAAATGAAGTGCAAGGAGAAGGTCAAGTGAGAGATAGCTATGTTGGCAATTTTGAAGGCATTGCGGTTAAAAAAAGGGAATGGTAATACTAAGTTCTTTCACATGGTAGTGGGAATGAATAGGAAGAGGAATTTGATAGAGTACAGAGGGGTAGTCCTAAAACCAAAAAACCAGGTTGAAGCTAACTTCTCCATTTTCCAATTTTTGGTTTATTTGGTTGGTTTACAGTTAATATCTTATAACTCAAGTTCTTCAATTTGGTGATCGGCTTCGGCTTTTCTGTTAAGCTTTTAAAAAGCTTCTGGTTCCCTTAGGGCTTAGCTTAGCCTTGACCAAACACCAAATTCTCATTCGGAAGATTAAAGAAGCTCTAACCCCTTCCTTTTTCACTCTTTCGTCCCCCAAATCCGTTTCCATGTTTTTCCACTATTTGTCTCCCTATTCCCGTCCCATGTTTCTTCACTACGTCTTTAGTTTTTCTCGATTCATTCTATTTTTGGCTACTACGTTACGCCTCTACTGCCGGCCCATTAGTCATCCTTGCCATTCCCTTACTTCGGTCTTCCTCTCCATCATTCAATGCTTGTTATGTTGAGAGCATAAGAGCTCTAGATCTATCCCTGAAGCAACTTCTACACTGCACAACTGAAAATGAGAGAGCTAGCTTCGATGATGAAGTAAGACTAAGTTATTGAGTCTATTTTTACTTTTGCTTTTCTTTTCTTTTTTCTTTTGTCTATTTGGTTTTGAAAGTAGCCAACTTAGCTTAAATCTTATTGAACTCCTTGTAACTGATCCGACAATATCCAAGTAAATTTATTTTTACATGAACCTGAAGCTAACCGAATTTACTATGTGTTCGATTTGGATTACCAAAATCGATAAACTGAAAATTGAAAACCGAAAAACCTAACAGAACTTAGCAAAACCAAATCAAACTGACTGGCACCCACCCTTAAAGTGTAGAAGTCAATGAAGTGGTGATGAAGGGTAAGGAGGAAGTGAGAGGGGCAGTTGTGAGATTTTACAAACATTTGTACATGGAGGAGAAGTTGAGGGAATGGAGGCAAGGCCTCTGTATCGGATGAATTCACAGTACTTTTTCTAGCATTGTTGAAAAGATTGGAGATCACTGCAGAATTTCAAGAAACTCTAGAGTTTGAAGCAAGCCTAAACACATCTTCATACTTAAAGAGGGAATAATGAACATCAAAGATTATAGCACTATTAGTATAATAGGAAATATTATGAGAAATGTGCTAGACGATACAGGCTCTACTTCTCAAGATCCATTAGTGGAAGAAAGGGGGACACCGGATGCGGTTTTGGTGGCAAATGAAGTGGTTGACTCTAGAAAGAAGATAGATAATGGCAAATGAAGTGGTTGCTCCAGAAGAAAGAAGGAAGAGTCGATGATTTTATGCCGTTTGGACCTTAGGGATACTTATGATCACGTGAATTAAGAATTTTTCGACTTCATCATGAGGAGGACAGAATTTTGTGACAAGTGGAGCAGGTCTCTCTCCTTTATTTTTATTTTTGGGCAATAATCTGAACTGCTATTAAGCTTTCCACAGACCTAAGTGTATAATAATAATAGTAAAATTGTCTCTTTAAACAGTATCAAAGTTAAATTCAGGAACCTCAGGTTTGGATAGTCTTTTGTGAAAAATCTGTCTAAAAATAAAAAATGGGCTGCCCCTTGAGCTCTGGTTTATGGTAATAAGGCCGTGTGATGTGTTGGTTAGGTGCTCGTCTTGGATTCGAACTCTGCCACATATAGAAGTCCAGCATTTAAGTGGGGAAGGGAGAGGGGCGAGTCCATTACCCATCAAGTTTCAAACTGTGGTCCACTGGACATCGGGAAATTTCTCGGTTGTCAAAGAAAATCAGAGATGTGTTTTAGGGTGTACTTATTTCCCCCACCCCAAAAACCAAAGATGAACTATTTGGTCCAAAAATCAGGTTATGCTGTCCGAGAATTAGTTTTTCTAAAATAAGAAACACCAAAGTAGTAGTTTTTCACTAAAAACTAACACACATGATTTTATAAAGACTTGTCATCAAACTAATTTAACACAACTGTTCTCAAAACCAAATCAAATTCAGATGGCAGCTAATAAGTCAAATTAAAGGGTGAGAAGGTATCAACTCTGAAAATTTATCCTCTCTTTCTTTCAAGAAAGAGGAGGGAAAGCTTGACAACCCAATTATTTTACATGAAACCTATAGAGATCACAATCCATTTCAACTTTGGTATGTTCATGTAATCTTGTTACATTTCAAAGCCATCATGGTTTGTTGTTAGAGAAAAGTTCAACACTTCCTATTTTAAGTCATGAGGATAGTATGAGCATGATTTGCTCTGAGTAACTTCTCTTGTGTAAGCTCATTTATGGTATGAAACTCTTTTTCTCCTGTAAACCCTGCTTTCTGACACCTATTCATCAATAAAGAAAATAATTCTGTCTGTTTATGCATGTGTTTATTTTTGGTTTGATCTCAGAATGTTGTTAATAATGTTCAAATTTCATTTCAATGTGGCGAAGAAGAGAACTGAAATCATCTGTTCTTTGTACACTATGTTAAGGTGACCTTTAGCTGAAAGCCTGAGACCGTTGGCTAGGTGCAGAGGGATGATCCTTGAGACTGATTGAGATCTTAACAAATTGAACTGATCCTATTACTTTGAATTTCAAATGCTTAGCAATTACTGAAAATATGATGCTTTCTGGTTGCTACTTCCCAGTTATACAAGGCACTATATAAGAAAGCTGCAAATTTTTGGAACAGTATACAGTGAGTCTCATAGAAGAGTCACTGCTTTGGCCACATGATGGCCATCTTAGCTATTTATGGAAACTTTTTGCAAGTTCATCATTGGAATGCCTTTTAAGAATCGACTTATATGTCATGTTTATTGTTCAAGTAGCAAGATAATTGTTGCTTAGTTCTTGAAGATATTTTGCCTTCTCAAAATTGTAGAGTATTTGAGACCGCCCCCTCATTGCCTCCATTTCTCATGTTTAACAGGTGTCAGTTTCATGGATTATAATGTTAATATGGTTTTACTTGCAGGAGATAGAGAAGGTGTTACCAAGTGTTCCACCACCGGAGCCTAAATATCAGCTGCGCAGAACAAGCTCCGCTCCCTTCTAACATCCAGTTTTACGAACGAATGATGAATATGTAGATGCATAGTGTTCATTATGTCATTGAAATTTGTGTTAGCTAGTCATTATCCGTTCATCTGCTCATTCTTGGTTAACATCCATGTTCAGGAGACCACCCTGGAGGCCTCCCCTGGCAGCTCTTGTCGGCTGCGCTTGTGATTGCCTTAGAGGCACAAGTTTTTTCTCTTGTATGTACATTTTTATAGTTTTAACCTTGAATTATGTGGAGGACGTAGTTTTGGTAGTTTCCTTTCAGTTACTGTAAGCATTTGCAGTATGAATGCTTTCTAGACAAGTGAAAACAAATTTATTGTATGTTTCCAGTTGTACTAAAACAACCGGGAGAGGGGTAATCTTCTTCATGGTTCCTTCTAGACTTGAAATCCTCAACTGCTGTGGCATATGGCTCCATACTTTTGACTCATAAATGATAAGGCATGCATGTTCAATATAGGCCAACATCTTTTGTTTTCCTTTATGTAGGAACAAGTAGCACTTCTTTAATACAAATAGGTTAGATGCAAAACTTGAGAGCTAGACAGCTGTTGAACACTTGAACCTCATCTTTATGTAATTTGGTTAGATACATACACCAAAATATGTAAATTTACTATAGTTAAGTGATTTAACGCCCCCCGCCCCTCCAAAACCCCATTGTGAAAATATACTGGATTTGTTGTTTATAAGTGATTTAACGAGGTGAAAATGCACTTTTGAGTAATGGCGTGATAGAGGTCAATGCAATAGATGTGTTTATTCATTGATTTGGTGTAAATACTCATAGTGGAGAAGACAAATACAATAGAATCGGCTTGGCAAGGATATCAAACTCACTGTAATTTCATAAGTGCGGTATGGAGAAGATACCACCTTTTTAAGGTAGAGAAATATTTTCGATAAACACCCGGTTCAAGCAGAAACATTAACCATAGATTATTTTAGGTACTAAAATTACTCAGACATGACGAAAATATTTTTGGTTAACAATCTGTCCTTTCCAAAGCCATAATACCAAACGCATACCCATGAAAGGAAAAGAAAACAAAGAATTACAAAAGCCAAGTAAACTTTCTTTTTTTGTTTTTGGTTTTCCACCCAATGTTCGGAACCACATGGGAGCCTGACTAAATCCGAAATTATTTTGGAAAGTCTCATATTGGGGTTACAGTGCTAGCTAACAAACGGGACTTGGTACCCAATCTGACAAGGTGAAACTAGATCAAATGCATGACCTAAAATCAGCCTTCCGACTACCTCGATACATCTGAATACTTCAGCAAGAAAGTCTTTATATTTTGTTCCCTAAAAGACTAAACTCTAAAGACCTCTGCTGATCATCAGCCTCTTTCCAAAGTTTTCAGCAGCTGGCGTTAATTTCCTCTAGCCTTTTCCAGGTCTGGAAGATCTGCAATTCAGAGACAAAATTAATGTCACAACTGGGAAAACTCCATCCCCTAATAAATAAAATGGAACTTTTATTCGCGCTTACACAAGTAAACAATTAGCATACACAATAAATTCAACAGTTATATAAATGTTGTTTTGGTAACTTAGAAGAGAGAAAGGAAATGTCAGGCAGATACTGGTGGATCAAGGAGAAGGAATAAAGACACCGGCAGAGAAGAAAAGAGATATAGAGGGCCAATAGACCAAGATAAAGCTAACGGGCGTTCTGTGATTTCATCTATTTATCGTATGTCCATCTTATTCTCGCTTCTAAGGTGTGTTTTAGCATTACAAAAAGTTTTAACCAAGTGAGGAGAGGTTTCCCTGTAGGAATTAACGAAAGTGTAGTAACTTATCCTTGTCCCTCATATTTTCTCATTTTCTCCTCCTTAAAAGTTTTTCCAAACTCCGAGCATTATCCTCCTGTAGATACTCATTCCTCTCCTTTCACTCGCATTTTTCCAATTTCTCTAAGTTACTTGTTTCATCACTGTCAGTCGAGTATAAAAAGTTGTTCATATAAGCAACAAAATGAGAAGCAAGAAGTTGGTCTGGATAAGTATTTGAGAGCAGCAGCACACTGACAGAATTGTAAGAAGAGTTGACTGAAAAACTTTAACACTGTATCTGATGTGTACAACAAATTAAAGCTATATGTAAACTAGTGCATTCAGATAGGATACAGCTCACAGAGCATTCCTCCATTATCACTGCTCTCATCATCTTCTCCAGCGTACTACAAAAAGATATATTCAAGTCAAATAACTACGATAAAAGTAATTGAACATTATGTTGCATATAATATTTAACTAGATCAGGTTAGGCATTACTGCAACACCATCATCATCAGAGTCCACTGCATGGAACAGAAATCTGGATTAGCTCTATGAGTATATAGGATACAACATATAACGTCAAACATGAGAAGGAGTTAGCCATTATTGTTTTACCTTATGCAACTCATTTGTATATCTAATATACTAATAGAGCTAATACATACAACTGGTGAAAATATTTGCCACGGTTCCAATGTTCCTTGCTATTGATGAGCAGCTGTAGAAGATAATTATATTAAGAGTTGATTATGATCAGAGAATGGAAGAGGGAGGGAAGTGATGAAATGAAATTTAGCAACTAGATCAAACCTGAAGGGTGTTTAAAAATCAAGTTATCTTGAGAACTACAGAAGGCAAACCTGCATCCCTGATTTTGGAGCACATTATTGTTTTACCTTATGAAACTCATTTGTAAAACTAAAATTTTAGACAAACTAGGCCCCCAGGGTTTTGATCTAATGGTAAGAGGAAAATGTGAGATGTGTGGGTTAGGCGCATGCCACAATGCTCGAGTATTGATGTAGATAAAGTCATGGTATTTAAGTGGAGAAGGGTAGAGGGGGATCCACTACCCATCAAGTTTCAAGCCTTCGACTCATGAAACATTTGATTAGAGGAAGTCAAACTTACTACACTCAACCTACATTCCGATTAGTAGAAGTTGCCTTTGAACAATCAAATGGAATAGTTTGCAGAGAAAGTAGAAAGAATATCAAAAGTATTGTTAATATTTCATTTGCCACTTAGCTCCTAGTCCAAAGCATGCAAAAGATTGAAAGATGGAAGGACAAAGATGTAGTTGAATTACAAACTTAAGAAGATTCAACAAAAAATCGATAATAAGATTGGCTGAATAAGGAGGAGACTTATTAGCATTATTGTTTACTAGAATACTTAAGTTTTGTAGTTTTTGGGGGGGGAGGGGGGGGGGGGGGGGGGGGGGGGGGGGGGGGGGGGGGGG
>JBDJHY010000002.1:13418637-13430584 GCA_039654485.1 Withania somnifera
AGCCTCGACGCAAGGGTAAAAGTAGTCATTGGGCTCAAGCCGGGAAAAAACAACTTCTTGCATAAAACCAAGGTAAGATAGTACATACATAAGACCCTATGTGGTCCAACCCTTTTTCGAACCCCCACCCCATTGCAAGAGAGTGCGTGTCTGTAACCATCTCCGGCACATACCTGGATAGCTGAGTGAACCGCATACCATATTCTACAAAAGTCATGAAGCCCTGCTCCAAATTCAGAAACTCTCTGGTCTTAGCCTCTCTTTTCTCCCTCGGGAAGAAATGGCCCAAAAATGCCTCAAACTTAGATTGCCTTTGATTCTATAATTTGGGGGTTCTCCAGCACTTGAAGTTCTCCACATTTTCTAATAATATACAAAAAAAAAAAAAAATTATAATCATGGTGTCCAGACCAATTTTTGCACACCTCGACTAACTCTACGGATACCTGCCACCTCCCACCTCCCACCTCCCACCAACAACAGATGTCACGCAACTCCATCTAACAAGGCTAAGAAAAAATGGAAGAGTGACCTAGTGTTTTCTGTATCTTCTGGGATTTAAGCGTGTGACCTCATGTACTCAACACACTTCATTGACCACTATACCACAGTTCACACCCTTGGGTGCTTCTAATGATATACAAATTCCTAGACAAATTCAAAATTATTAGAAACATCTAGCAAATACAAGACCTAATGTGAATGTACCAACCACCCTACTCATCATGCTCGACATAATTGCTACATTTTTATACCGTTTTCTCATAATACTTTATCATGCTTTCTACAGTCTTTTGCGATGATTTTTTCACTTCCATTATTTTTTTATATCGTTTTTCTTGAGCCGCGGGTTTATTGAAAATAAACCTCTCTACCTTGGGATGTAGAGGTGAGTTCTGCTTACACTCTGTCCTCCCCAAACCCCACTTCTGGGAGTTGACTTGGTACGTTGTTATTGTTTTGTACCTTTTTCAACAATTTAGGGTTGTTCTAACATCTCTACATTTTTCACTTACATAAGCATCCCTAAACAAACTACTCCTTGCAAACACTGAACTACACATATACCTACTATCAAAGCTTTTCATCAAACTCAACAAATTTGATATGTCCAATTAATTTATGGAAAATCCAGAACGAGAAAACAAGACGTCACAGAAAATAGTAAGAAAAACATAGAGGAACCTGCAAACCTTCTGATCAAACTCAACATATTTGCTATGTCCAATAAAATAAAGGAAACCCCACAAAGAAAAAACAAAAACAGAACTTTACAGAAAATAGTAAAAGAACATAAGGGAACCATCAACTCTTCTCATCAAACTCAAAGAAATTTGTTATGTCCAATAAAATAAAGAAAACCCCATAAAGAAAAAACAAAACTTTACAGAAAATAGCAAGAAAAATTAAAGGAAAACTTCATTGGGAACCATCAAACTCCACAAACTTGCTATATCCGATAACACAAAGCAAACCCCAGAAACAAAAAACAAAACTTAACAGAAAATAGTAAGACAAATAGACGAAAACCTCAGGGAAACCATCAAACCTTCACATCAAACTCCACAAATTTGCTATATCCAATAAAATGAAGGTAACCCCCAAAAGGAAAAAATTGGAAAGCCGTGCACTTAAGCTTCTGCTATGCATGGACGCCAGGAAAGTGCCGAATCCACAAGGTCTATTGTACACAACCTTACCATGTACATATTATAGAAGACTATTTTTACGGCTTGAAACTGTGACCTAATGGTCATACAGAACAACTTTACCAGATAATCTATGGCTCTCCTTCCAGAAAGAAAAAAACAATTCTTTGCAGAAATTAGTAAGAAAAACATAAGAGAGCCATCAACCCTACTCATCAAACTCCAATATTTGCTATATCCAATAAAATAAACAAAACCCCGCAAACATAAATCAAGACTTCACAGGAAATAGCAAGAAAATAGAGGGAAAACCTCAGGGGAAACATTCACAAAAAGTTGGAGAGTGAAGGAGAATGAATCTCCATTGACACCAACAGCAGAGAAATTGAAAAAACCAGCAGGGTTACACTTCAATGATACATCTTTAGCATCATGCAATGATATAGTCAAGTAAACTTTCTCTGATCTTTCTGCCCCAAAGAACTTCAAGTTGACGACTGCACATCTTTTTTCTCAAGATTTTGCACCTTATGTTATACAACTTAAATAATAGAAACATAATTTGCAGATAATCAAATTTTGTTAAAACGGGGTACCTCGCTTAAGAAGAGAAACTGTAGTACTGCGTCAGTTGATGAGTTTAGATCCCAAGGTTGCAATTAGCAGTTCATAGGTTGTCACTTGCTCTTTCTGTCCTGTGGCAAGCCTAAATAATCCCTTATTATGCTTTATATATATATATATATTAATAATTTACTATTCTAGTCATTTTTTGTGCATCTTGATTAAATTTATGGATTATTTTATGTCTTTTATTATTAATAGATACTAAATAACTTGCTCTTAAGGTTAGTACATATAAGAAGTATCACCTAATATTTTTTATCCGGCTGAAATTTGAACATGACACCTTAATTTATGTTATATCCAAATATAAAATTATTTATTTTTTATTTAATGCACGAGTTGTTGCTTAAATGAGTTGATATTTTACTTTTACTAATACAAATCGAACGAATATATAGCAATATATATGTTCTTTAAGAATATAGATATAATTATGTAACATTATGATGCAAAAATATAATAAAGTCAAAGATGGAAGAATGTTGGGTTGGTCTCTAATGGGCAAATTAGTTCCAATATATTTTCTTTTATATTAATGACAATTACTTTTAAAAAATTGTTACATAAAAATTAAAATAAGAGAGGTACGTATAATCTTGTAAACCTAACGAATTGTGAGTGTTATGACGCTAAATCTCGAGGGTCTATGAAATTATCCCATTTTATAATTTTAGAGCTCATTTTGTTGAAAAATATGTTATCCCAAGTTAATTATTTAGAATTATTATTCATCCTCAATGTGGAATAAATTAATATTACAATCTCAAAATAATTAATTTCGAATAAGGTATTTCTTAATTTTATTTGAACCAAATATAAAATAAAATCATTCTAAAATATATTCTAAAATTATTTATCTTTTATTTCCCTTATCAAACGAACCCTTTGAATATTATAAGCTTAAAGGTCGATCCAAAATTGGCTATTATGTGAGATGATTGAACTTTACATGGGCCAGTCCCATCTTAATTGAAACGCGGCCCATTAAAGTTTTTAAGCCCAATTGTCTCTTTATATACCTCACATTTTTCCTCGCCCTCTTGGCAAAGAAACCCTAAACCCTCAAAGAGCTTCAATGGCGGTAAGTACTCCAAGCCCTATGTTTTTGACAAGTTTATTTTTTCAAATTACACAAACTATTTTATATGTAAATTAATAGTTAGAAATAAAATGTGGGTTAGTCCTGAGCGTTTTGTGGTGCTATAATTTTAGTTTTTATCTTATTACAAAAAATCTATACATATTTGCTGCTCAATAGTTGAAATATTACTTCTTACTGTTGATCTAGAAGATAAGTGTGTGCTATATGTGTTGTGAGTCTCTGATGTTTGATGTTTGATGTCCAAAACATACTAGTGCGGACCTACATTGAGTTCGCCCGGTGCTCGAGCACCCAGTTATTGTATTGAACTCTATATATGTATATAAAATTTTTAAAAAATGCTATAATTTTTAACTAGTACCTATAGAGCAAGTGAATTACTAACTTGCAAGCTCAAGGAGCACCGACAACCTTAAAATCCTACACGTCCTCCCACCAGCAATAGCTACTAGTAACTCTGTCCACCAAGGCCCACCAAGGCTAAGGATAGAACAGATGGGAAGAATCACTTAGTATTTTTTGTCAATACTGGGAACCTTAGACCTCGTCTTTCTCAACCCACTTTATTACCACTAGGCTACACCCTTACCAAGATTCAAATTAAGCTAAGTACTCCTAAAGGCACTTTTCTTTTCATTAATTTGATATGAGATAGTACTTTTCTGTTTGTTTTTAAGTATCTAAATTCTAATTTTGAAATTAAATTGAGTAAATATAATGCGAGCTGGCTTTTAAACTTTATCATTTTGACGAGCAGAATCACCAGGTAAATTGAGATACAAAGAGTAGATGTAAGTATTGGTACATCATATTTCATAAGTTTGGTACTATGAATCTTCTGACGAACTTCCGGGCCTTTTTCTCTTTTCTTTTTTTGAGTGGCTGTACAAAGTGTATTACTTCCTCCATTAGGGTAGGCGCAATCAGGCATGATTCCCGTCTTTACTGGAAATATCTATCTTCCCTTTATCAGTCTTTTACTTTTTTCCTAGGGAGCAAGAAAAGGGCAGCCTTTCTATTTTGTTCTTGCCTGGTTGGATTTGGCACATAATTTAAGAAAATAAGTTCTTTTAATCTTACGATCTTAAACTAAAAATATGTGAAATGTACTAAAATACCCTTTAACCTTGCAATCTTAAACTAAAGATATATTGAATGTACTTAAATACTCTTTAACCATGCAATCTTAACATGCCAAATAGAAAGTTGGAATTTGAGAGTTGCCAAAAAAGTAAAGAGACATTCTTTTTGAAACAGTCTAAAAGGTGAAGTAAGTCAAACAAATTGAAACGGAGGGAATACTAAAGTTCGTATCTTGGCTGTGTTAATCATCACGGTGTTGTATCATTTACTCATTATGTCTGGATGGAAATAAAAGCTCTGATCCTGAAAAGCTTCTAATTTGTGTCATTGCAGACAGTACCAGTTAATCCTAAGCCCTTTTTGAACAATTTGACTGGAAAGCCTGTGATGGTAAAGCTAAAGTGGGGATTGGAGTACAAAGGTAGTCACCTTCTCAGACTTGCTCATTCCTAACACTATGTTATTCATCAAAGTTTTTGAGAACGATACTTGTGCAGACATTATTTAACTAAGCTCATGTTTTTGTCTTTCCTCTTTCAAGGGTATCTGGTCTCCGTGGATTCATACATGAACTTGCAGGTACTACTGTTAATTTGTGTTTCTCTTTGTATAATACAAACCGTCTAAAAGAACATTATCATTAAGTGCATTATCATTAAGTGGATGCACGTGCATGTATATCCTTGTGATCTGCTTAACTCTTTATTATGGTCCATTCATTGTTATCCATCAGGGGCATGAATAGCTATTTAGATCATGTTAACTTTGCAATGTTTGGACATTTGCCTTTTTCTTTTTTCTGTTTGTGGATGGCAGTGGGGAGGGACTGTATTCAGTAAATCAGATATGTCTCACTAAAAAAAGCATCAAGTTTTTTGCAATAATGTAGATTGATGAAGGACAAAGTAGAAGACAAAAGGAAAATACAGTACTAACAATGAAATAGGTGCAAAGCTCGTGAACTGTTACATGTTTTATGTCCCTTCCACTGTATGTTCCTTATGCGTGAACTGTATCTACTGTATAGGTAACTTTACATTGACCAAGGCAATGGTTTTATCTTGCAAACCTGTGTCCTAATTTCTTTACAAACAAACCTGAAAATGGATTCAGGATGTGATCCAAGTTTTACATTTGAATTTGCAAGCTTATGGTGCCTTTCCCGTATTTTAGTAAAGTACAAACAGCTCAAGCCTGACCTATTAACTTTTCGGCACTGCAAAGACCATTGCAACTATAGTGTGCTACCTTGTAATGGAGAAGGAACAATTAGCTAATTCATCTGTCATAAAACATATACTACCCACTACCCAATAGCTGCGTCTGTGAAGGCTTTCTTGGATAAGGATAGCTCCATGTCTCTGACTACATAAAACCCGACTCTGGGAGGAAATTTTTATTTTACAAATGGCGTTACAAATAAAACCAGAAAAATAACAAGCCAACAGTACAATATGCAGTAGAAGATGAAGCATTTTACGTTGAAGAAACATGAGCTCCCAGTAACCTGTTTTTTCTGAAGAATTCTGTATCTGTGCATTTTTCTGTGTGTAATTTTCTGGAATCGTGTTATTGTTTTGCAGCTTGCAAATGCAGAAGAATTCACTGATGGAGTAAGCTCTGGCTCTCTTGGAGAGATCCTGATTAGGTACTTTCATGGATTTGTCTCTTGATCTTGATGTTTGGACCGTATTCTGCCTGCATCAAGTAGTAGGCATAAAAAGCTGAAGAGACATGTCAGTTTTCATCATTTATTCAGGTTCACGTGTTCTTTTAATTTCCCCCCACACTTTATTCATTTTCGGAGTGGGAATATGGAGACTTCTCTTTGCCCTACATCTTTCTACGTATTGGCTCTTGGTGGAAACCGTGAAGTGTCAATATTCGACCAACATGACTTAAGTATATAATATACTGTATTTTCTCTGCTGCCCCAGTGATATGGGTGAGTACTCGGCCATTCATAGCACTTCAAAAAAGTCTCCTGTTGCTAACTAATTCAATCCGTATCAACGAACTTTATTTCATGCTCCGTCTTTCTCGCAACACCATTCTCTATTGTCACTTGCATCTTTTCCTTTTAGAGGATGGATGAAATAACTAACGTGTACCACAGAACGTCAGCAGCTTTTTCGTTTTCTGTTTTGAGATTTTTGATTCTAATAAAAACTCACCTCAAATATTTTTTTATTATTTATTGTTTTTTAAGTTAATATTTCAGAATTATTTATGTGGTTTATTGTGTGATCGCATGGCACATCACTGCAAAATAGCAACTTTTTAGCTCCTTGCGCATTTTACTTGTTAATCTATTTTTCATCAATTGTATCATGGAAATCACCAGAGGTTCAAATAGCTGCTCCCCAATGAAGGACCATGTAACTTTTCTATTTTAACCCTGGTGGTTTTGCATTTGCAGATGTAATAATGTCCTCTATCTCCGAGGTGTACCCGAGGATGAAGAACTGGAAGATGCTGACCGTGACTAGAAAAAGTGTTGTATTAAATAGTGACCATATGGTTCTGCCAGTTCAATCAGATATCTGGTTAATTGATCATGATTGAAATGATTTGTCTCCTTGTATGTATTATCTGATATATGTTGCATATTTGGGGAAGTGACTAATGACCTTTATGATTTACTGGAGAAAAATGAACCAGCCATTACTAGAAAGCTATATGATCTCAAGAGTGAGTTTGCTTTTGTTAATCAATAGCTCCAACCCGTATCATTTAGACAAAAAGCTATATGATATTTTGTGGGAAGTATTAGATTTATAGATTCGTCGAAAGCATCTTCCCGTTGGAAAAAAAATTGGCGATGAAATTTCTCCAAGTGGGATTTGTAGAAGGTTGAATGGGTGCAGCCTCACCCCTACCTTAAAGGTAGTTTCTGAGCAAACCAAGTTCAATTGAGTGCATGGTGTTCGGTGTGATGCTCCTCCTATTCATTTGATATTGTTAGCTAAATTCCTTACTAATATTAGCAGAGGTTACAAAATTTTTGTCCAAAATAATGAACCGGGAAGTTCATTGTTCTTTAAATTGACTATAATGGCAAAGTGCTTCTTTGTTCCTGTTCCTTATTGTATATACTTCTACCCATTGAAATGCTCAGAACAGCCAATTCAGTAGCATTGTCAGTATCACTAAATGCCACAGAAAGCACACGCAAAGTAAGATATATAGTTGAAAGCCTGAGACATAGTATCGTATTCGCTCAAGCCAAGTAATGAATATTTAAGTAGCAGTTGACAGTAACTCAATGTGAACCATCTTCTAAATTGTGTTACATCCATGCAGATATCCTATATTCTTCAGCGTTCAGCGTGATAAGAATCAAGAGCAAAAACTGATATACTTAAAGGAAATCTAGCTGGATTCAAATGAAAACGGTTATTTTTGCACAAAAACAATTAACTGATGCACAAAGGTAACGTTGAATCAGCTGTTCTTGAATATGTGTAACCATTCCGCACTTTTCATGTTACCTGACAAAGCCATAGCCTACATCATGACAAACAGGCACAAGATCAAACCGATAGGATCAAGCAAGTCCAAGATGACCTCGTCCTCCACACTCCGAACAAATTATGTTTACCAGAACCCCCACAACCTGCAAGGCCAAAGTCAAAGAGTAAAATATCTAGCCATTTCCAGAACTTTGTCAGCACACATTGACATAAACTGAAGGAAATCTGAATGGGAAGGGAAAAAGAGAAGAAACGGACTTAACTAAGCACCTAACTTTGACAATTATTCCTTGACTTTCCATAATAGAATCAACATATAGGCCTGAACCGGAGCAGGTGGTACAAAGGACAGTGCCTTTAGCTTCACAACCGGGACATTGAGGATGATCTCCAGTATTCTTCTTGGCCAAGGACAATCTAGTTGGCTTATCAATTCTTTCCTCTGGTACAGATTTATCATAGCAAAACAGAGATTCAATACTGCTTATATGTTTGTGAGCATCACCTACAGCATTTGGCATTGCCTGCAAAGTTGAGGCACGTACTCTTTTAGATTTTGGCTTTAGCTTAATGTGTTGTCAATGTTATGTGTATGCTGCAATCCCTATGATTTGTTCTATGTTGGAAACAAAGTTGAAAGCATGCTTAAAGACAAATGTAATACTTTATAGTTACTCAGTATAGATATACTATACATTCACTTGTCCCTAACACATACTATTATGCTACACCCATAGATAACTCTAACCATGTAACACATGTTATGTACTAGACAAAGTTTCCCCTGCATGAGATAGCTATTTTACATAGTGATTCAAAGGGTAGCTCGGTTTCTCCTAAGTTCCAATGCAACATGGCTTTGTTTTCCTTCGAAACTCTTTACAAAATTTGCTCACTGCTTCAAGAAGCTCTTTCCGATCCATTCTAACCTTGAAGCACTTATATACAAGTTATACTCCAATCAGAAAGGATGAAATACACAGAGTTGCATGCAAGCTGATATTGCTCCATAATTAAGAGTGCTCATTCACTAGGTTCTTTTAGTAGAAACAAACAACTGTAACCATAGAATTTTTTCCCTTCAGATTAGTATCACCTCCCACCAGTACCTGAAACCTATATTCACCCAGTCGCAGAGCCAGGTTAAAAAGTTGAATCCCCCTGTTGAAAAATTATGTTTTGCAGATAGCGGCAAAACAATTTCTTTTAATTATAAATTGTGGAACCCAAATAAAGAGAAAATTGTAATGAAGGGTTTCAAAAATTGCTAGGCTTGAATGCCTTTTATAAATTTCTAGCTCCGCCAATGTGTTCACCATGTATATATGTCCTTTATATGCAACACTAAGCACTTAGAAATACATGATCAACTCTATTTATCTTTATGTCCTCCGGATACAGAGGTGAGGGCGGAACTATAGTTCTACTTACTGATTCATCAAAACCTAGTAGCTTTGGCCAAGACCTCCTATTTATGTTCAAAGATCTACTGTTAAGGGGTTGTTTGGTATGAAGGAAGTGATAGACAAATTTAGGGTTGTTTGGTATGAAGGATGTGATAGACAAAGTTAATCCATGAGATTAGTTATGCTATCACATTATGGGGTCCCGTCATTGTAGTACAAATGGCTAGATAAACAATCTCATGACTAACTAACACCCCTAACCAAATGCATGATCCTGAATTTTATCCCAAAATTAATATAGGCCTCATACCAAACGACCCCTTAATAGACAAATAATTTATTCAGAACCCAACTGCCTTCTAAGCACCCAAGGTTGTGGCCTAATGGTAAATGAATTAGGTTAAAGAAAGCAGAGACAAAGAATATAGTTGATTCTTTCCATCTATTCTAGCTTACTCTATATCCGTTGTTGGCGGCAGGTGTTAGGTATCACGGAGTTAGTACACCAGGATTACATAAAATAAAATATATATAAAAAAAAGATGCCTTCTCTTAAAGGCAGAACTCAAAATCGTAGCTCATCCCCTTTATGTTAAATCTACTTATTATCAAAGAGGCAGCCTGAGCCACTAAAGCTCCTATGCACAGGTTAAGAAGAGAGCCCGAATACAAGGGTCTGGGATCGAGAAAGCATAAAATTAAAAATTAAAAAAAGATAGAAAATTGGAATCACATTAAATAAACACTTACGAGTCGTGGTGAGGGAGATCCAAAAATGGCATTGCTGGGTACATTTCTCAAATTGGGTCTTGTAGAGAAGGAACCTATACGAGAAATTGGTGAAAATTTGGGGAAATTAACTGACAAAGATGATAAATTTAGTGCACAATCGATTTTTCAACAAAGAAAATAAGAGACCCAGATACTTTTCTATTTCTATTTTCATCTTCGATGAAATTCATTCTAGTTTTCTTTGGTCTTGTATCTTGTTATTAACGACACAATTCATTTGTCTGTTACTGTGTTTTGAGGCCCATTGTGGATAAATTTGGCAAGTGGGCTTATGTGGAGGGGGCTGATCCAATACCCATTTTTCAATTCATGATTTTCTCACTGAAAACACCCACCATGAACACCCCTTAATTCCCTCACGAACCCATCCCCTAATTGCTTTCAAACCCATCGTCATCGTTGGGTTGACGGAGTTGATTTTCCAGTGCCGCGATGGTGTAGTGGGTTTGAAGAGAGGACTGTGGACCTGCGAGATGGTGGCTGGTGGTGGTGTTTCCGATGTGGCTGGTACTTTTTTTTTTATTCCATAATTTTTAGTTGCATGAATATTATAATTCTTCTTATAATTCGATAAAAAAAATATAAATACTAATTCATTCACACCACAATTTGCTTCTCATATCAATCAATTAGAAAGAGATATCAACGGCTTATAGCTTGCTTTTTTAATTTAAATATTTTTAAAAAATATAAATTTCGATAGTGTTTAATCAAAAGAACAAAAAATGTCTGCCTTTTTTTTTTTCATTTGTCTTATCTATAATATAAAATGCACTATTAAATAAGTCAATTACTTTTTATATCATTAGTTTTTGAAATTAAATTTCATATCATATTTTTTAATGCATGATATATATGAAGAGTCACCATATAGTCGCGATACATAACCAAGAAACCCTCCAAATACATATGAAAAATTGCAATACATAACTTAAGAAACCCTCCAGATACATATGAAGGGTCACGATACATAACTCAAGTAACCCTCCGAATATATGCTAAATCGCGCAGATTTATGGTTAGACACCCAATACATTGCTTAGTTATGATACATGCGGTGTATCATGAATATGTGTGGCGCCTAAAAAAAATGGTATGATCCATAAATTTTTAAAAATAGTAAAATAAAATAAAAATATGATAAGAATAGTTGGTTAATCATGTAATTTATTCAAATAAATATACAAAATATTGCATTTCAACAATTTAATTTTTTTTTTTGTACTTGTTGTCACGGTTGTAGGATTAGATTTTTTTTTTTACAACGTATATATATGAATAATTAACATGTTAGTGGTGCTATTTTTTTTTTTTAAAGAAGCTGTCTATATATTCCAAATTATGTCATCCTAACTTGTGACAAAACATTAATTTAGGCAAGTGGGAAAAAAAAGTCTACTCAAATTTTAAATTTATGTTTGCAGTATATATCTTTTGGTTGTTGGGAGGTGATTTCTTATCTAATGAAAGGAACTACAAGTTGACTTTTTTGTATTAAAATATATTTATGACTTCTATATAATTAAATCACATAACTCAAATCTTCAAAAAAAAAAAAAACTTGTCTTCTTCTGCAAAAATTAATTGATCAAACAAAAAAATGGTGCAAAAAGTTGCTTACCAACTTCTTCTTCTGTTCATGTTTGCCACTATCATTTCAACTACCTCAGCATCAAGTAAGTTAATTTATGTACTTTGATTAATTTTAATTTGTATGTAATTTGGTTAATTTTATGGGATATTGTTCTTTTATTTTCGCATGTTTTAAATAATTTATGTCTATTATGATTTGGATAAATAAAAAAGAATTACGTA
>JBDJHY010000002.1:13489917-13506210 GCA_039654485.1 Withania somnifera
TCAAGCTTGTGAAAAGCCGAAAGTGTTCTTTTTTAAAAAAAAGAGTTAGAGGTGCTTGGGCCAACTATTTAGAGAAAAAAGAAGTGTCCTTGAGTACTATTAGAAGCTAAAAAAGTAGCTTTCCCCGCCAAACACAAAATGTTGCTTTATTATTGGCTAGATTGTTTCTTATAAAAAAGTTGATCGGCCAAACATAAATAGTTTCTCTCCAACAGTACTTTTCTGATAACCACTCTGAAAAAAAATCGATTTTCAAAATAAGTAGATTTTAGATGCCACTCTATCAACACGAGGCAGGGGTAAAGTGTGTGTACAGTTTATCCTCTCAAGACCATGTATATATGAGATTACACTAAGTATGTTGTTGTTTATTCTTGCTAATGGTCTTTGATTCTTTTTGTGACTGAATTTTTTCAGCCTTATGTCACTTCAACGGAGGAGGATGTTAGTTTAACAGCATTTAACAGACTTGCAGCAAGAAGATTGTGGCCACCTATGTTATTTGGTTCATCATTTATGTCCTGGTATGAACACTTGGGTAGATGTATATGTTACATCATCTGCAAAAACCACAGAATTTGGGAAGGAATCCTCAAGTTGCTCACTTGGAATAGGTAAGGCAGATAAGATTTGCTACCAACTAAAGGCAGCTCGATGGACTGAGCTCCCGCATACGCGGGGTTCGGGAAAGAGCCGCCCACAAGGGTCTATTGTACGCAGCCTTACATTTGCTACCAACTGCTCTCTTTAATTTGTTTTTTCGGGTTAATATACTTAGATTTGCTTCATTTTCTTTGAATTCAGGAACCTATATTTTATGGCAGTTGACTTTACTAGGCACACTCACCATTCAGCTTGGTACACAATGCATAATGTGATATGTGGAGGAGCAAAATTGATGGATAATTATTTGGAAACTCTAAAAATAGCCAAGGTGAAAATCAATGTTATTCAAGGTAGTAGGGACCAAGTAGTGCCAATTGAATGCAGCAACAATGTAAAGATGAAAGTGCCTGATGCTGAGGTGAAACTTGTTGATAATGCAGATCATACTTCTATAATCATGGGTAGAGAAAAAGATTTGTGTGATGATATAGAGAAGTTATGGGGGTCAATATGGTTAGATACAGGAACCAATTCAACTTCTTGATTTTGCTTTGTATGAAGATACAATTTGTGCTTTTGTAGTGCCATATTTTTAAGTTGTGAAAGCTAAAGCGAGTACAATTTCCACATATCTGGTCTGTTCTTAAGTTTAATTCCAGACAAGTCAATGCACTAACTTCTCGGTATATGCAAGGCAAGAGTTGGATCACATGTAGTCTATTAGATCGAATTAAGAACTGTTGCACAAAGGACCTCAATGCAGAATGCGCTGAAATCTGCCTAGCTACTTGTCTTGATTAAAATGAAGAATCAAAGACGAAAAACTTGTAATTGCAAAAGTTAAAAGAGTTTTACCAATGCATTACGCAATGTTCCAAGTACAAGAACAGAAGTACCATTATGACTTGAGAAATTCCAACAAGTCTGTAAATTTATATTTCACATATACACTTCCAACAAGTACGCCATTGCCAGAACCACCCCCCTATCAACTATCACAAATATATACAAAGAGGGCTCAAAGAATAAACTAACCACTGCTGAATACAAACACTAAATGTGTTTTGCAATAACATATATTTCTAGTTTTGTCCTTCATTTTTCCCCCTTTTTCAGCAGTAGAACTACAATGGGAAAAAAATATAATGGCACAAAGTACAGGAAAATAGATTTGTCTTTCAGCATTTCAAAACATGTAGCAGTTTTATGCAGCTGCTGCATCATGAAACCTTGCGCAAATGAAAATAAGGTTTCTCGCTTGCCTTCACAGAGTCGTGTTAACATGTAAAGGAGTTTGCAGATGTCCGGTAGATTTCATCCACGTGAGTTGCGGGAACATAGACTGCACTCTTTAGTGAACTGTGGTTTCGACCGTACAAAGCATATATGCACGCCCCTATTACTAGCCATATTGAAACACGGGTCCAAGTTGCACCACTGCAAGAAATGCAAGTAGACATTTACGATGCTCAGTGGTAGATGATTATATTAAGATGATAAATAAATAGTGGTAAATCAGGAGTAGTGATTCTCGCCATTGACAACTGGTCCATCTTTAGCAAGTATAGGAAAGCATATGAGGGGATAGGTTGTTGTCGCCTCATGTATAGCTTTGGACAATCCTCACTTCCTCCATTAGCTTATGAGACTGAGTTAGGCCCAAATTCATTTTCTTAACATGGTATCAGAGTCAAAGTCGTCAATATTCTTGGTGTATCCAATGCTAGACTACCCCCGTATTATGTCGTTAATGCGCCAAATGTTTAGACGTGAGCATGCAGATGGTATTAAAGTGTCTCTCATTGGTTAAAAGAATGAGGAGTTATCTCCTATTTGGGGACTGAACTAGGTCCAGTTCTTAACAGTACAAAAGCATATCTGAAATATAGTTCAGCAGCATTGAAAATAATAGCAAAAAAGTCATGAAGGCTTACCCAAGATTAATTAACAAGTAGACGTTGATGAAAATGCAGGCAATAGGCAGAAGTGGAACGAACGGACAAGTAAAACCTGAATAGGAGAAAAGGAAATTCATTTTAAATTTGTCCTTGTAGATGTATAACAGCCATTACTTGTGATCAAGCACAAGCAATCTAATTAGATAATTGATATGACAATAATTACAAGTAGAACACTATCACAAAATATCAAGATCATTAGACCTCAGCTCAAAGCTAATATACTTCTAATCAATCAGGCAAAATGATACAACATACCACCTGTGTGTCCAAAGCTATGCCTCGCATCATCCTGGTCTATGCAAGGAAGCACTATCAGACCAGATAGCAGGAGCAACCCACCAATTCCAGACAGTGAGTACCTTGCAGGACTGGTCATGACAATAATTAAAAAGATTCGAATTTTTGTACACGGAAATGTACGATTAAGAGAATATAACTACTGCAGCATTTGTGACAGATAAATCTAAAATATCCCAACATTTTGTAATATTTAGAGATAGTAATCAGAATCTATGCGCATCTCCAGAAATACATTCATGAATGTTTATATCCAAGTTGGCGGGCAAACTTTCCTGGTGTTCAACACTTATATCACATTTGCTTGCTTCTTAAACCTCCTCTATGGCCCTCAAAAGTCTAAAAAAAATAAACAGGTAAAATCTCAAATAGAGAGAGAGAGAGAGAGAGCTAACTTAGACAAGCCAACAATTGAAGCAGCGGACGTAACGAAGCATACTCCAATACATATGAACATAATTGTCCAGCCAGCAATTTTTCGCCTTTGACTTACTAGATCTGCAACAAAATCAAGAGAAGTAAATTATATAGGTAGTACCTACTTGGATCATTCCTTGTAAATAAAATATAGTGAACACAAGAGATCGGATAAAGAAGGGTCGGTGAACCTAGCAAGCATCAGTTTTTTCATTTTTTTTTAATTTTCACTGTTGAGTTATCTGGACCATGAGGTAAGGAAACATGATTCCAATATAATGGTGGTAGTAAAGAGACGACTGTAATCAAGAAATCCAAGTAAACTCTTCTTGCTTTTTTTTCTTCAAATAATTTATATATCTGCTTTTCACCGCTTGATTGTCCAATTCTTTTTCAGCCATACCTAACACGAGCTATTTCTGAATTTCATATACATGAAACCATCTTCATTTCAGCACATAGCACATCAGAACAAATAAACCGCCGCCTACTACCAAGAATTCACTACTTACAGCTCAGCTTTGCCGCTGCTTTTCCCACAAGAGGATGCCCAACTGAAATCTCGCCTAACAACGGAATGCTATCACCAGAGGCCACAGTTGGCATTTTAGTATTCTCGACATCAATGTCTGAACTACTACTACAGCCACTACGCCGCAGGCTTACTGAGTCTATTGCCTCCTGAAAAGAGGAGGGAAGTGGGACCTCGTCTGGTGGAACATACCGGAGAATCAATACAGAAATAGCCACCATTGTAAACGCAAGAAGTGTACCAACGCTAACCTGTAAAACCCCATGAAAGACAAAAAAATGGGGCAAAAACGAAAGGGGAACTCTTTGAAACATAATTTCATATAACTCTCAAGTCATACCTTCACCAACAAACCTCCCAAAGTAGAAAAAAATAAAAAGACAACGCCGGAAAAAACACATGACATTTGATATAATCCTCATCCAGACACAGGTGTAACTCTGTGAATCAAGGGTGTTAGTAGGAAACTATGACTTCTAAAAGTTACATAAATCAATACATGCTAAAATTACATCACATTAAACACACATTACAAACAGAGAGCCGAAGGCTATAAGCATTTTCCCCTTCATAAAAAAAGAGTTCTAACCCAACACACGTCAGAAAGATAAAGCATTTTATTTGTTCCTGGCTAATGGGAGCTGTAAATTACTCAAAACCAGCTTTAAAAGTTTACTCAACACGTTTGGAAAATTAGGACAAATTATCATGTCATTATCTATTAGTTAACAATGATAATCATTCATTAAGCTTACAAGGGCTTACAAGGGCTTTCTGGTCATAATCATGTTGTTCTCATAGTCCTTTCACACTAATAAAGATGAGTTATAATTCTATAATTGATAAAAGAATGAAACAATTAAAGGATACGAAAAGGGAGATTGTTCTAAGCCAATGTTCAGGGCTAGCTTTTGGGGCTGAGTTAGACGCAAGTGTCATATCTTAACATGGTATCAGAGCTAAGTTCATCCCTATTTGGACTCCCAGTTCCTCACTCTAGTTGGGTCTGGGCATGAAGAAGGGTGTTGGAGTGGGTAAGATCCCACATTGGCGGGGTAATGCACTGGCGGTCGTTTATATGAACTTGGGAAACCCCCTCCCCCGAACTAGCTTTTGGGTTCGAGTTAGGGCAGGTGCCATGTCTTTACAATCCTAGATATCTCTCTTGTTGTCTTGGTCCTCCCTCCAAAAGAGACCACACAACAAAAGGAACAAAACTTAAATAAATTATGTTTGATGCACTTCAACACCACATCAAACATGCTCCATGTCATATTTTGACACAAGCCTCTATGCAAAGTAATCATGCATTTGAATTGCCAGAAGATATAGTGCCAAGTAATAAGAAAAAAGGAACAAGATGATATCACTCAGATGATCGTGGAGGACTAGAGAGAGACTTCATTCAGCCTTTAAATATGTCCATGAAAAATGTCCAGAAGGTGAGCATACCATTCCTGACAACTGTTCAACGTTCATGAAAAATGCCAAGGTTCCAGATAGTAAACCAGTTGCTACAGTGCCCTTAACAGGAACTTGAGTCCGTTTATTAACATCTGAGAAAAACGAAGGCAGCAATCCATCCCGAGCCATTGCCATAAGTATCCGTGGCTAGAATTACAAAGAATCAATGTTAATGCCAAATATACAAGTACGAAAAAGATTTAATTCCGCCTATACCTTTCTCAGAGAATAACACCAGTATATCCCATGATATAATATGTAAAATATGAGGCTTCAAAGTGGTTATAAGTTACAATCAAGTTTCACATGTAACATGCAAGAGTATTACAGTACTACAAAAACAAAAGGTATAATTTGCTGGGGAAGGGTTACAAAGTATTTAGTACAGAAAGTTATACATCTCAGTGGAAGTAGCAAGTCAAAACAGTTTTAAACACCCCAATGAAGTTTATAACGCTCAAAATCTAATCAGACTTTGGTGTCTTAAATAATTTTAGCTAGGTAGACTTTGAAATCCACATGAAGCAGCTTGCTTACCTGAGGCATTATAGAACCCATCAATGTTGAGCAAAGAGAAGTACAAGCTCCAATAGTTATTATATATCTGTAATGAGATCCAGGGAAAGTACATTAGAATAAAGAGTATTACAGCGAAAAGGTAGACTCATGTCAAATAATTCAGGCGTTAATGAGAAGACTTAACTGCAACATCATAAAGCCAAAACGATTAACTTACGCTGCCCAATTAATTCCATGGCTTGCAAATGCAGAAGAGATTGGTGTATCTGGATCCATAGCATAATAGGGTACTAAACCAACAATAACTGCAGAGACTAACATGTAGAGAGAGCAGCATATCGACAACGCAAAACCAATTCCCATTGGCAGGTCACGTTGAGGATTCTTCACCTTTTAGAGATGAAAAATAAGAAGTAAATTAGATTGTAAATTTTAAAAGTTCAAGAATCCTCAACAGGGATAATCCCTCATATACGATAAAAGTATACACAGACTTGGGCAATACCTCCTCAGCTGTACTAGCAACTGAATCAAACCCAATGTAGGCAAAGAAAACAGTTGAAGCTCCAGCAAGCATTCCATCAACTCCATAGGGAAAATACCTACCAATTGAATAAAAAACTAAGAAAACAGATCAATAGGAGGAAAATACGTTAGGATGCCTGTGCAGCAGCAAATTACCCAGTAGGAAGCTCATAGCCTGGCCATCCTGCTTTGTATCCCAAATATCCACCAGCAACAATTACAAAAGCCATGACACATACATTTACTGAAGTGACAAATCCCTGTACCACAGCACTCTGCAAAAAATGTAGTTGAATTAACATAAAATGAGAACACAAACTACAACGAGAAAGATGATACTAGGATATGAAAAATACCTCCTTGATCCCCACGCACAAAAGCCCAGTGACAAGAAAAACCAAAATTGCTGCACATGGATCCACTGTAAGATTCAGTCCTGGGATTGTATGACGAGCTAAGAAAGACGGCAGACTGTCTGGACTTCCAAGAAGCATCGCCTGAAAAGGATGACAAAAGTACAATAAGAAAAGAATAGTCCAAGTGTATGACCTCTCAAGATGTGAATTAGGCCTCTTTACTTCATTTGGTTTGAAGGATGGATATAGGGACCAGGTACTGATCTAGAATCGAAAGAGACATGAAAGGATCTCATATAAGTTATCCCTTTTACCACATCAACTTCCACTTAAAAGCAAAACAGGCAAAACACGTCTTCATTTCCCAGTACAAATTGTTTACATAACTAATAGTACTATATGAAGTCCATCATAATACACCCACAATCTTCTCAAAGTTTGGGACCAACCAAACTGTTAGTTGTTCCCGCCAAACTAACAATAAGTGAGTTCCCACAACTAAAACCAAGGGCCGTGTTTCTTCCTGCATACTTTCTCACCAAAAATACCACAGATTGGACCAAATAACACTCTCTATTTAAACATATGACAAAGAGGAGTGAATTTTAAAAAGCAATAGATTTAACAAGGAAAAAGTGAAGACAAAATGAAAGACAGTTTGTCCTTCGCCCCTCTTTGTTTATTGGTCGGGTATAAGAAGGAGAAAAGAAATGGAATGGAATGAAACCAAAAGAAGAGAAATTTCTAAATGAACAATTTTCTGTAGTTCATAACCTTGGGGTGGGGTGGGGGGATGTATGCTCCTATAACACTCAAAGATGGATATTCAAAATAGCCTCTTAAAGTGAATGTGGAACGAAGCCTTCTCTAGTTCTCTACTTTATTTCTTCACATATACCATTGGGAAATAGGTTCTACGTGGAGGTGGAAACCATATCACAAGTTACACAAGGATAAACAAGACCGGGAACATGAACAAAAAGCGCAATCTTCACATCAATAGTGGCACATGCAGATTTCTTCTAATAATCCAATTGACACTGGTCACTCTTAAACTATTTGCCTTTCAATATCTAACCATTTATATTCACATAACTTAGAAGACCTAAAGTAAGAAAAACAAGTTGATTCACTCAAAGCAGATTTCCGCATGATACAAGGAACAGATGGCCAGTGAATCTACTTTGTCTGGAGGGTGAATACAAATTGTTTTATAACAATAAGGCTGTCTCAAGGAAAAAGACAGCAAGGCACATTACTTATAAGGAACAAAATCTAACAATTCAGAAATCAGAGAAAATGCTGCACCAGATTTGGAGATATGCCACGAGCAACTGCAGAACCTCCAATTGTGTACTCCAATACTAATGCCCAACCAATCAGCCAAGCAACACTGAGAGGGAGAGGGAGTGGAAATTTCAGCAAAAACATACCTAAACCTCAAAAAGTTAGAAATAAAAAGAAATTGACAATTATTATAAGAAAATTAGGAAATCTGAAATCACAAATCATATCACATAAAAAAATGCATTATATTATAAAATCAAAATTCTAATTCTTTTAATTGGTTAGCAAAAGATTTTTCATTATATCAGAAAATCCAAGCATGAGATCAAAATCCGTGCATCAAGAACTCTGTGGAATTACCCTTCTCCAACACAAATGTAAGAATAATGATAGGCACTCCCAGCTGATGGGCAACGACTTGCGAGCTCCGCATAGCAAAAGGCAGAAAGAGCAGCTGCTATTCCAGCTATTACAAAGGAAACGGTGAGGGCCGGGCCTGAGTGCTCTCTAGCAACTGTGCCAACTAGAATATACACCCCAGCGCCTATTGTTGAACCAACCCCTGGAAAATAAAACCACGAAGCTTAAAATATAATTAAGCTTTCCAGAACTGATAGATAGACATTCTTCAGCTTAGCAAAATTCAATATAGATCAATCAAACAATCAGCAACTCTTCTATCTCAAACTATTTGGAGTCAATTATAGGAATGTCATGTATCCATTCTACTCTATTTTGGGACAGTGCATGTCTAAGTGAGCAGGTCCCACTAAATTCGGTATGCATAGGAGTTAACATAGCTTAGACTAATTTTGCATTGGCTATCAACCTACTGGCATCCTCCTCCCTTAACCAAACTAGAACCAGCTATGCTCTATGATTCTCGTATATAGAGTTGCCTAGCTAATCCAATCTGAAATGAAAAAGTTTTCAACTTATGCTCCCAACGATCAACACCATAAAAGTTAAAAGAAAAGAATTAGCCCTGAATGTTAACAGGCAGTTTTACATATCCAAATGTAATCCTACAAGTAGGTTGTGGAGAGAGTAGTGTATACACAGACCTTTACCGCTATAGGTTTTTTCCGATAGACCGATCAAGAAAAAGCATATCAAAGTAGTTCGAGAAACAAGCCCTAGTAAAATACTAAAAAAACACGACAAAACATTCTTAGTAAGAACAATAATACAACATACGACAATAATCATACTACAAGAAACAACAATTTCATCAGAAACCAGAAAGCAGACAGTAAGATCTATGTATTGAATACAAAACATAAACAAAGTAACCATAAACATGAAACCCCCAGAGGATAAAATAACTCAAAAAACAGCTAGAAACCTGATAAAAAAGACAGACAAACAAAAAAGTTAAAACTTTTTAAACCCCAAATTACAAAAACTCAAGAATCAGTCGGAAAAAAAAAAAACTACCTATAGTAATAAGATGGGGAATAGTTAAGGCCTTAGCTAATTGATGAGAAGAACCATCAGCAGAAGAAGATGATTTGGAATTTGCAGAATCAACCTGCTTCCTTCTTACAAGACTTTTCATACCCCCAATAAAGCACCCTGCTTTATCACCACAACAGGCACTTCCACCATCATTTTTTTGTGCATCACCAACAAACCCCATGATCAATAAACAATTTTTTCCAAAAGGGTGTTGGAAAGTTTGAATCTTTTTCAATAAACACTAATATATATGAATATTTAGAGGAGAAAAATATGAAAATCTTGGATTATAATACAACTAATATACTATGAGGTGGAAACAACAAACCCCATGAAGAAAAAACAATAATTTTCCAAAAAGGGTGTTGGAAAATTTGAAAATTTATAATAAACAATATATTTATGAATATGTAAAGTTTTAAAATATGAAAATCTTGAATTATAATACAAAATCAACAAACCCCATGATGAAAAAAACAAACAGTTTCTCCAAAATGGGTGTTGAAAGTTTTAAAATTTATAATAAACAATAATATATTTATGAATACGTAAAGTTGAAAAATATGAAAATCTTGAATTATAATATACAATCAATGTAAAAGGGTGCTTTAGGTGGTTGGAAAGAGCAAACTCAAAGGCAAGAAGGGATAATTTCCTGGAAAATTCTGTGACCTTTGAGATGCTGAAGCCTGAAGGAAAGTTGGGCTGATTCTGCAGAGAACTTATTTTACAGAGAAAAAACTTCTATATATCCAATTATTTATAATCCAAACAAATAAATGGTGTTGCTTTATTCTTATGGAAGTGATTTTTCAGAAAAAGTGCTTTCACGCGCGCGTGTACCACCACTTGTTTAAATTATTTATAGGTATATATTTATATAACTATTTCTTTAAGCATATTGCATAGTTTTGCTAAATGTTAAAATTTAGTAATTAAGTGTAATGTTTAGCCATATAATTATTAATTAAGATATTATATTTAGTGATTAATAATTTATAATGTTATGTGTCAATTAATATGGTGTTTATAACTATGTATGAAATAGGTTGATTTTTTTAATTTAATTTTTTTTATTTTAGCTCATTTTCATAAATAGAAGTTTTTTTATTTTAAAATTTTTTCTCTTTTAAATTTATTTTATTTTATAATCCCTTTTAATTAATATAATTATATTAAATTATAAATTGATAAATAAACACTAATCAAATATGATATTAATTATATTAATTTTAATATATATATATATATAACTAACTTTTTAACCAAATACAAAATGAGTAGCGAGTTCTACGGAAAAGTAAGTAGAAGGTAGACTCCTATATTTATGGCTCATTTGGTAGATTACATTAGAAAATATAATATATGTATTATTAATATTTTATTTGATATTAAGGTGTGTGTAATTATATATAAAATATATGATATTAATAATGTAATGAATTTTAATATATATATTAGTATGATTAAAAATATAATTATTCTTCAGAATCTTTTCACCTTATTTTGAGAAAGGTATTCTTATAAAAAATATTATTAAAAAGAATAGTTTAAATTAAATAATTTTTTAGACAAATATCTGCTTAAGATATAATATTTACAATTTCTAAAACATTGTGAATATTTGTATTGAAAAATTAAAAGGTAAAATATTTTTGAAGTAATGATCTAAATTAAAAATTGTAACACTAGTTGTTAGGAAAACGATTTTAGATATTTACTTTCAAATCAATCTAACTTTTTTTTTTTAAATAAGTTGAATTAAATTATGTATAAAAGAAAATCTAGACTATTCATTGATAGGACTAAATGTCAAAGCCTTTTGGAAATTATTGGCTATGCCTATCATTCGTATGGCCAGCTAAATTGTTTATTATATTAAATTTTAACTCAAATAATTTTTAACATTTTTAATTTTAATGAATCACATCATTATCCAGATAAGATAGGAAAGACTATAAATAAGAAACTAATACAACACCAATTTGAAAAAGAAATATTCCAAAGAAATTTTGGTGTTTTTTTTTTTTTTTATACAATATTATACTCCAATTAAGATTTGAGTCTATCATTTACCCCTCAATTTTCAAAATTTTTAAGTTGTGATTTAGAATATGATGACAAGGCTAATTTACATTAACAATCAAAAAAAAAAAAAAAAAAAAAATATTGACCTCTTTAACTTAATTTTAAATCTACAAAAAAGAAAAAGTAGTTGATTAGGACATGCTCGATCTTTATAATTTTTCCAAAATTTATAAATTCCTTTAATTTATTATTTTCAGAATGTGAACGACTAAATCATTAACATGCAAATTAACTATATATGGATAACCATTTTTGACTTCTTAACCCAATTTTAAATGTACCAAATTTAACATTTTATAACTTATACATTTGAATTTAACGTGATATAATTTTAAAAGTTCAATTTTTTTATTATTATTTTAGATTATAAATATATATAAAATATATTTTAATTTTATTATGTTAAATAAAAATAAAAATTTTAAAAAAATGACGTAGTAGTTTGAGTTTGGCAGAATGTAACTGAAAGGGTCAAAAAATTCATTGGATGATTATTTGATATTCAATAATTTAGTTGTAGTAAGAGTAATTAAATATATACCTAATATAATAAGAAATATAAATTATTTGGTATGATCTTATTTATCCTTTTAATTTTTGACATAATATTAAGTGATATTCATCATATTAAAATATAAATTCTGAATAAGTAGAGAGTCAATATCAATCAGTTTCACAAATTTCAAAATCTCAAAGTATGGTGAGTTAAGCTTTGCTCTTCTTTCCAAATGAAATTTTAAAGTATGTTGGCGAAAAGAATGATTTTTTAATTTGAACCAAGCCAACAAGACAATTATTTATATTTTAATTATATTCCTTCTCTTCTTTCAAATTATATATCCCTTACCTTCATATCTGAATTTTTTTCCTTTACTACGTTGCAAGGAATTTTAATAACTAAAGTCATATTAAATAATTATTTAAAAGTGAAGTACAGAAAAAATTATTGTATTTAAAAATCATATAAAAAATTTGATTGACTTTTAAAATGTTAACAGTGCCATATAAATTAGTATAACATATATTATATAAAAATTATTGTAAATCATATTAATAATTAACAAATTAAATATTTAAAAATTATATAAAAAAATCTAATCGATACTACATAAATTAAAACACAAAAAATTATATAGATCAGAATAAAAATTTAAAATATTTTTAAAAAAATACTAGTCGAAAGTTACTACATTGCTTTCCTCATGTAGTAAAGTATATACATCACAAGCAAAATAAGTTTATTCCTCTGTAAATCTGATGAGTCAAAATGAATGTGCAATATGAATATGTAATGGACAGGTTCAATTCACACCCACACCCACACCCACACCCACTTGATTATATTTCAAGTCCCATCAACTTTTTTTAAATATAAAATATAAATAATGTGGAGAATGATATTTAATATTTTTTTCATTTTAAAATAAATATCGTATTAGAAAAAAGAATATATTTTAAGATAAAGTGTTATTTTAAAATTTGAGATAAAATAATAATTGTTTTCAACGATTCTCAAAAAAAGTTTTCTAAATAGTAGTATATATATATATATATATATATTAATTAATTATTTATTTTAAATTATTTCAAAATCTAAGGACTATACAGCAATTAATATATAGGTATTATAATAAAATATTTATATTAATCATATTATAATAAAGTACGCAACACATTAATAATTGATCATTTAAGGGACGTCAACGACACAATTCTAACTAGAGGTCATAGTCATGTACAATACTTTCCATATTTTCAATTTACAAAATATGACTCCATTGGGTTATATATATATATATATTGAGAATACAATTTTTATTTTGATTATTCAATAGATTTTAAATAATTGCTTTAACTGAAAACGACAATGTCCCTTATTTATTTACCCTTAAGAATAAAAAATTGTGTCAGATGTCTTCATAAGTGTTTAGTGGAACATATATACAACAACATATATTCAGTATATTTTAATAAAGTGGGTCTTTACACAATTCGTATCACTATCTTAAATACATGAGCTGTTTTTGATAAACCCCGACTACCCCAACATATGTAATATGACTATACATATAAATAGTGTTTGTAAATTATAAAATAAAACTGTTTATGACTCAATAAATAAATAAATAAAAGATTGCATAATTGTCATATTGCTTTCACAAGTAGCAAAAAAATTGTAAGAAAAAAGTTGAACAAGGAAAAATTTGTGGAATATAAATGGTAGATAAGCAACTACAATAGATCACATTTATTTAAATATGACATGTTTTGCAAATTGGCAAAGGAATAGCCAAATAAAAATTTGCAAAAAGAAACGAATTAATTGGCATTAATCAGCTAGCTACTAAAAACTAAAAGGTTGTGTCCCAAAAATACTTATCAGTTCTTTTTTTAAAAAAAAAATCAAAGAATATAGTTTTTTATCAATATTTTAAAATATTTTTTTATTATATTAAAAAAAATTACAATTTATAATACTTTTTTTTATAATTTATAAATATCTAAATTTATTTTTAAAATAGTAAATTATTTTAATTTAACTTTAACTTTAAAAATTAAATAAATAAATTTACAAAAATCAAAACATGTCAAATATTATGAGATGAAAGGAGTAATTATTATTAAAAACTCCTAAATTTAAGTGACAAGTTAGTTATTTTATTTTTCTCTCTGCGCCTCATTTTTTCATTTTAAGGAATGAATAACTTTTATTCCTAAATTTAAGTGATAAGTTATGTTTTTTTTCTGTCTCCTTTTTAAAAAGCAATCTAAATAAAAATAAATGTATATCAAGTCACAGTGTATGCATGAATTAATTTTTTATGACAATTGTATCTACATTATATTAAATTCATTAAAAATATATACCTGAAGAGAATATATATATATATATATAGCAAATTTACTTTTTTATTATATTAACAAAACTCATCATATTTATGTATACATGAACCACATATATATCACAAAAATTACCTATATTAAATTGAATTGGAAATTACCCACAATACGAGTAATATTATATTCCGATGTTACCTAAATGTCAAAAATTGGAAAGAATATATCTTAACATTGTTAGCTATAATCCTTGTATTTGCTCCTAATTATTTGATTGGGTAATAAAAATAAAAAAAAAATGTGAGAAAGCTAGTTAAACTGAGTTGTTTAATTTATAAGACCTCTGTCCCAAAATAATTGACCTATTTTTCTTTTTAAAAGTTAAAAATATAAATTTAACTAATATTTTAAATTATATTGAAAAATATATATTTTGGGACGAAGGAATATATGACTTGGAATGTGAGTTAACTATTCTTAATTGATCCCTAATTTAAAACAAGAATCGAGGCAAAAGACAATTATTATACCATATTACTTTACATTTTTTTGTTATTAACATACTTAGTTACACAAGGAAAAAGAATCAGTTATTACAACAATACTTCAAAAATACAAATGAATGATACAGCACCATATGTAAAAGATAATTGATCATTTAAAGAAATCCCAAGGAAAAAAAATGCTAATATATAGTTAAAACCACTTAGGTGTTGTTTAGTAGCTAGTAAAATATCACTTTATTCATGTATTAAATCTATATATAAATTATAAAATATTTGATAAGTGGATAAGAAATAAGTTATTCATGTATAAAAATAATAAATATAAAAGATATGAGAAAATTGATATATTATTTTATGTGGGGTAGAAGATGAAATAAATTATCCATAGATAACTAATACATGTATAAAAATTGAAATGACCATTAGCCTCATCACTTTGAATTAAAAATAATACCCGTATAACTAATACTTGCATAACTAATATCATGTTACTAATACGTGCATAATTATAACTAGCTACCCGTTAATACATTAGAATGAGGTCTAATACATTAAACATAATAAGCAATTGAAAATTCTGAAAATAAAGATATCTTTTGTTAAAATATTACTACTAAAAAACTTAAAACTAAATAGAAGATTTTGTGGGTATGTGGTACAGAAAAATCATGGGTTTGGGAGAAATTATAGGAAGAAAATATAGAAGGAGAGGAGAAGGTTTTGTTTTGGGTATAACTAAACATAAAGGAAAAGAGAGAAGTTAATTATTTTAAATAAAAGAAATATTGGGGGTTATGATATTTAGCCAAAATTTTTTAACTTTGGCCATTTGGTGCCAAGATTTGATAATTTGGCTACACTATGCCAATTTTTTCCCGTTGATGTTATATTGTGTCAAATTTCGTTACAAAGAATCCTACAAATTATGACTTACGTCCCGTCCCGTGGGCATGAGTTTGATTGCTAAAAGCAAAATAAAAATCAGACCGTAAGAAGGATAAAAGTGTGTGTATTCATTTGCTACTTTAAGGGTGAATATTTACTTGAACTCAATGTTTATATCAAAAACTAATCAAATATAGGAGATATGGATTTAGATTTCATTAACAAATTTGAACAAATGTACTGCTAAAAACTGGTGTTCCAGCCAAAAAACCTCACTATATACATGTATAAACAGTCCACTTGAGTGCATTAAAGATCAACATAAGTACTACTTAGAGCTCGCGTCTTCTCACTTTGTGGGATTACACTGGGTATGTTGTTGATTCATAGAACGCGTGTCGACACAAAAAATTGGCAAGGCTCCAGTCTCTAATAATCAAAAGGTGGTTACAAGACCTATACCAAGTTCCTCTGCAAGTTCATCCCATACAGGAAGGAGAGTCAATAAAACAAGGAATATAGCCACACCAAGAGCTGCTTTCCTCCAAGTTCCA
>JBDJHY010000002.1:13562352-13579624 GCA_039654485.1 Withania somnifera
CTATGATCAGGTACTCGACACAACCGCAATGCTTGGTGCTGTCCCATCTAGGTACAACTGGACAGGTGGTGAGATTGAGTTTGGTACTTACTTCTCGATGGCCAGAGGAAATGCCTCTGTCCCTGCTATGGAAATGACCAAGTGGTTCGACACCAACTAGTAAGTGACACGTCACCTATCCTTTAAGTAGTAATGATTATCTTGTTTGCATACTAATTTTATGTTTAATTTCTTATTTGATCCAGCCACTTCATTGTCCCTGAGTTGGGACCTGATGTTAACTTTTCTTATGCTTCCCACAAGGCAGTAACCGAGTACAACGAGGCCAAGGCGGTATGTGATTTTTCGCTTATGTCTCTTTTCATTTCATGACACACAATGATACTTGAACCATTGGAATGAAATAAAATGAATGTGATCATTCATCACCATAGAGAAGATCTTATTTATAGATCATTACACCAATTACACTGTCTAGTTAGATCGTTTCGTATTTATGCATGGAATTAGAAGATTAAATAGTTGATTATTGATCTTGATCTTTTCACCCTTGCAGCTTGGAGTAGATACTGTTCCAGTACTTGTTGGTCCAGTTTCATACTTGTTGCTTTCCAAACCTGCCAAGGGTGTTGAGAAATCTTTCCCCCTTTTGTCGCTTCTGGACAAAATCCTTCCAATTTACAAGTAAGTATAGCTTTCCTCTCAATCTGTTATATCTGAATTGGCATACTCTAACTTAAAATTGTTAATATAGGGAAGTTATTGCGGAGTTGAAGGCAGCTGGTGCTTCTTGGATTCAGTTTGATGAGCCCACACTTGTGTTGGACCTAGAGGCTCACAAATTGGAAGCATTCACTAAGGCCTATGCTGAGCTAGAGTCATCTCTATCTGGCCTAAACGTTATTGTTGAGACCTACTTCGCTGATATTCCAACTGAGGCATACAAAACCCTCACTGCTTTGAAGGGAGTTACTGGCTTTGGCTTTGACTTGGTTCGTGGAACTAAGACCCTCGATTTAATCAAGGGTAGCTTTCCTTCGGGCAAGTACTTGTTTGCAGGAGTTGTTGATGGGAGGAACATCTGGGCAAATGATCTTGATGCATCTCTTGGCCTCCTTCAATCTCTTGAGAGCATTGTAGGAAAAGGTAATGTATTTCCTACTCCATCACTTGATAGGTGGTATTGATTCCGTTGGTGATTTATCGCAGAAGATGATTCCTTATAATATTCAATTATGCAGACAAGCTTGTTGTCTCTACATCTTGCTCCCTACTCCACACTGCTGTTGATCTGATAAATGAGACAAAACTAGACGATGAAATCAAATCATGGCTGGCATTTGCTGCCCAGAAGGTTGTTGAAGTGAATGCTTTGGCCAAGGCATTGTCCGGTGCCAAGGATGAGGTAAAGTTTGTCCTTCACTAAATGTCTTCAACAATGACTTTGGAAAATGTTTCTTTTGTTACTATTATTCTCGACAGAGGATTTGTATATACGGTTAAAATGTGTTTGTTGTACTTTCAGGCATTTTTCTCTGCTAATGCTGCAGCTCAAGCTTCCAGAAAGTCCTCCCCAAGAGTGACAAATGAAGCTGTTCAAAAGGCTGTAAGTTTTGAACTCAAGGACGTCTTCTCTTTCTAATTAATGACTTGTATCATATTTTACTTGCTACTTACTTTTCCCATATCTCAGTCTGCTGCTCTTCAAGGATCTGACCACCGCCGCGCTACAAACGTTAGTGCTAGACTCGATGCCCAACAAAAGAAGCTTAACCTACCAATTCTGCCTACAACCACCATTGGATCCTTCCCTCAGACAGTGGAGCTTAGAAGAGTTCGTCGTGAATACAAGGCCAAGAAGTCAGTGTTATACTCATTTTCTTCTTGTCATTGTTTGTTTTATTGAATATCTTTTCTCATAATTCATTTATTTCTAGGATCTCTGAGGAGGAGTATGTTAAAGCGATCACAGAGGAGATCAAGAAGGTTGTTGATCTCCAGGAAGAGCTTGACATTGATGTCTTGGTTCACGGAGAGCCTGAGGTAGGCAATTACCTGCTTACCTTACTTCCATGCACGTTTTGCGTCTTTTGTGTCCATATGCACACACTTGCATGTGTAATTTATGGATTAGTAAGTTTGGATGCTTGACGTATGCAGAGGAACGATATGGTTGAGTACTTCGGAGAGCAGCTCTCTGGTTTTGCTTTCACTGCCAATGGATGGGTTCAATCTTATGGATCTCGATGTGTGAAGCCACCAATCATCTATGGTGATGTGAGCCGCCCTAAGCCAATGACCGTCTTCTGGTCCTCAAAAGCTCAAGAAATGACCAAGAGGCCAATGAAGGGTATGCTTACCGGCCCTGTCACCATTCTCAACTGGTCTTTTGTCAGAAATGACCAGCCAAGGTAACTTTTGCACCCCACTCCTAATTCGATTGGTAAACCTTCTCTGATCTTGTGTAATGAATTCAATGCTAACTGCCTTCATCGTTTTCTAGGTTTGAGACCTGCTACCAGATTGCTTTGGCCATTAAGGATGAAGTCGAGGATTTGGAGAAGGCTGGCATCACCGTGATCCAAATCGATGAAGCTGCCTTGAGAGAAGGCTTGCCACTGAGGAAGTCCGAACACGCTTTCTACTTGAACTGGGCTGTCCACTCCTTCAGAATCACCAACGTCGGCATCCAGGACACAACACAGGTCCTTATCTCATCTTTGTTGTTTTCTACTTTGAAACTTCTTTAAACAGATACCTGCTTGTTAACTAGCCTCATCTTTTGTGGCTTGCAGATCCACACCCACATGTGCTACTCCAACTTCAACGATATTATCCACTCCATCATCGACATGGATGCTGACGTTATCACTATTGAGAACTCACGTTCTGATGAGAAGCTCCTCTCCGTTTTCAGGGAGGGAGTGAAATACGGAGCTGGCATTGGCCCAGGTGTCTATGACATCCACTCACCAAGAATACCATCATCCGAAGAGATTGCTGACAGAGTTAAGAAGATGCTTGCAGTTCTTGACACCAATATCCTATGGGTTAACCCTGACTGTGGTCTCAAGACTCGTAAGTACACCGAGGTGAAGCCGGCCCTGCAAAACATGGTGTCCGCAGCCAAGGCCATCCGCACTGAGCTCGCCAGCGCTAAGTGAAGTTGAATGAGCCGCACTTGGAATATTCTTGGATCAACTATGCCATGGTGGTGTTCTTTGAACTCAAAATGAGATTTTTTTATGTTGATTTTTAATAATTTGTGTTGGTGATGAAATATTATTGTGTAGATTAATCTGCCCTCTGGGCCATTTGCTGATTTTTCTTTTGATGGTTTTCGGATTACCTTGCTACAATACCAAAGCAAACGGATTGATGTATTTTGGAGAAGGAAATCAGAGAAATATTAGTCCGTTTATGCTCACTTTTGCATTCCTTGTCCCAACTTTTTTCATAATGCTATATTCTTTTGTCTTTTTGGTATCAAGATACAACACAAAGAACAAATTGGTATCGAAATGTACATGTATAATAGCCGATGAGTAGCGTAGAGTGAATATAGGGGTAATTTGAGTGGCAAAAAACAACAGTTGTATACGCGGTGAACATGCCCTGTTATCGCTATATCTTGGAGGTAGAACAGTAGTGGAGAGAGACGTGATAACAAATTGCAAGGCAACATGGAACATCTACTACCCTTCCTTATCTGTAACCTCCACATCATGAGTTAATACTGGGTAAGCATTCAACTATCTACTACCTCCACATCATCCTTGTGAAATTTAAAGAGGTCATAGTAATGTCTGATAAATGAATAATCTAATTATGATTTAAGGATTAAATTTGTTTGTTCTTTAAAAAAAATTGTAAGATGCAAATAACAAGAACATGAGAGCAGAGACGGATTTAGAGTATAATATATGATTTCACGCGAACCAAATAATAAACCAAGTTGTTATTGTATAACTTGAACTTGTTATACATATTCATAAATTTTAAATTTTTGAATCCAATTTCTATTTACCATGGTTATTGTCCTCTTCTCTTCTTCTTTGAACTTAACGAGAATACTAATTGAATATTTCACTTTGTTAATTCATTGGGGTTCACGGACTTAGAATTCAATGCAGTCACTTTGTTATCCTCTATACATTTTGTTGTTATATTAAACTATAAATAGTCACACCAATTTTTCTTATTTCAAACACTATAAAAAGTTTCCATCTAAGTAATTTCCTTTAGAAAAAGAAAAAAAAAAAAAAACAATTCAATGGGTTTCAAGATTATTTTCTGTTTTATGATTGTATTTTTGCCAATAATCACAATGGCAACTGAGCATTGGGTAGGGGGTGAAAAGGGCTGGACCCTCAGTGTTGATTATCAAGCTTGGGCCAAGGACAAAACTTTCAAAGTTGGAGACAAATTAAGTATGATAATTGCAAAAAATAGCCACTTCGCAGCTCCGGTAATTGAAAAATACCTATTATGATGAAGTGAGAAATTTCAGAGGTGAAACTCTATGATATTTATCATGGATTTTCAACGGTAGAATTTCAAACTCCACATTCACGATAGTGACTATTTTTCAATTACAAGGATGAAAAGTGGCTATACTCTGATATAACGAATTTGAGTTAGATATACTGTCAATTTAATTTTATAGTATGAATGAATATTAACTTGTCAATATCTATTTATCAAAGAATTTATATATCATTACCTAAAAACTATACGTTTGCCTGCTACTCATATTTTTCCCTTCTAATTGTAGTTTTTAAGTATCCACAAGGGGACCATAATGTGTTCAAAGTGAACCAAACATCTTTCAAAGACTGCATAGTCCCTCCCCCAAATGAAGCATTAACTTCTGGCCATGATATTATTACATTGGCTAGCCCCGGTAAAAAATGGTACATTTGTGGTTTTCCAACACATTGCTCTGACTATAGTCAAAAGCTTGTCATCACCGTGGAAGGTGAAGCTCCAGCACCGGCGCCCGCCGCTCCGGTACGACCAGTAGAGCATTGGGTAGGAGGTAAACAAGGATGGGCCATGGATGTTGATTATCAAGCTTGGGCCAAGGGCAAAACTTTCAAGGTTGGAGACACATTAGGTATGTTATATATAACCAATTAACCACTCTATTATTCTTTATGTATCACTTATATCTTTAGGTATGTCGCAAAACATCTCTTCTTTGTAAATAAGACAGTGTAACATTCTCTTTGAGACGGGTAAAAAAGAAAATTATGACACGCACATTAGACCAGAATATAAATTGTGACTATAACTTAATCTATTTCTACTTTTTTTTTGCAGTTTTTAAGTATACCAAAGGACATCATAATGTGTTTAAAGTGAACCAAACATCTTTCAAAGACTGCATAGTCCCTCCAAGTGGAGGACTAACTTCTGGTCACGATGTGATCACATTGGCCTATCCTGGTAAAAAATGGTATATTTGTGGTTTTCCAACGCATTGCTCTGATCATAATCAAAAGCTTGTCATCACCGTGGAAGGCGAAGCACCGGCACCGGCACCAACAACTCCGGCACCGGCAACTTATGTTCCGACACCTGCACCGGGCACTAAGGATGATTCAAGCAATTCACACAGGGTTACTATATCTGCATACAAGATTTTTGTTGGAGGTGTGGTCTTAATTTGGACAATTCTAACTATAGTTTGATCCGAATTAAATGTTATATTTTTGCGTTGGAAAAAAATGAATAATTGGTTTATCTTTTGGGAAAACATTTTTATTTTGTGAGGGATAAGTGGCTGCTAATAATGTAATATAAGTCTTTTATTGACTTTTAACCATGTTTCCCTACTTGTTAAGTGTAATTGGAATAATAAAATCTTATTTCAATTTTTCATTTCAGTTTCCTACATGTATTTATACTCTACTTGTCAGCATCTTTCTTACACTCCACTTTGAACCATTTGGTACGTAAAATAATAATCTTAAAATTAACTTTAATTATCTCATGTTTGATTAGAGAGATGACAGCTAATACCAAAATTATTTTATTCAACAATTTGTGCAAAAATAACGCAATTTACTATTCCATAGATCAGATAATTCCAATATACTTGCTTACTCCACCCCATGTACCAAACAACTCATATATACGTTCTATCTTAGAGTAAGTGAGTTCAAGGAGCTTTCAAACCATATAACAAAAGGGGCATTAGTGTGAGAAAAATCCAACTCTAAGTATCTAACTTACAACATGATTTGAGATCCAAAGAAAAGATCATTTAGAAAGGACATATCAACACCAATATACCTTCTACTGATTCATTGTAGCTCAGTGCTTTACCAAATGAAATAACCATATAATGAAATCAAGAATTCGGGTAAAATGATAGTAGTAAATACACCAAGCATTCGGGCAAAATGATAGCGGCAAACTCAATAAATAGCAATACATGATACACATCAATCCATGTATCGTTCCAGATGACAATTTAACCAACATACAATGACTTATTAGGAAAGGTTACAAACGAACGGGGTAATATCCGTGTGAAACTGTAACCCACATCCTATGTCTTTGGAAGAGCATAGTAGATATGGCAAGTTCCACTGAGAATGGCCTCACAATTACTGTAACCTCACCACTATGGCTGGGGTCTGGCCTTCTTAATCAAAAACTCAATAGTTGTCAACAAATGGTCATGAAAATCGGATTTACAGACGAGCATGGAGAGCAGATGATCTCAAATATGGATGAATTACTAAAATATGAAAACAACACTGTCGTGGACTCTGTTTTTTTGGTTCTGAGACACGCATTCAGAAATCCACATTAAGTTCCTGATCTCCTGCTCTCTCAGCCTTATATATGAAAAGAACACACCATAGTGAAACTGCAATGAAAAGAAAAGAGTATCAATAAGGAAGCAGATGGATTGAAAGCTATTTCTGCTTCTGCAGCATAACTCCAGGGGGTTTGCTTTTTATGAAGTTTATCGGGTGGGAAAATTATGAAGTTTTCCTCTACAAATAAGACATTAACAAATACAGATTGCTCAAATGAACAAACCTGTTGTTCAAAAGATAAGCAGAGGCGCTTCACTTCCTCTTCATAGAAAGCCTTGTCGAGCATCTGGCTCTCCCCATATGCCAGCTTAGCAAATATGGATTGATAAGGGGGGTACTTTTCCATGACAGCACGGACCTACAACAAGAAGTACAAGGACAATTAGAAGTCAACAGAGTGTAAGGAGGATAGACAAAAGAATTTTCATTTTTAAGTTGTCATTAATTCATATTAACTTTTAGTCGTCACAACAAAAGTACTAATTTGCTTGTATCCTTTAATCTAAAAACAAATTTATGCACTTGTTTTGTCTTATCTTCTTCTTATAGCCTTTCCCTTCAAATAATATTAAATCCTCCATATGCTTCACCACTTTTTTTAATGGGGAAGGAGAGGGAAGTAGAACTGCATGCAATGTGGCACCCAACAATATGATCCCCTAATCAAGGCACTATTTATTTAACCATCCGAAAGAATCTTCAAGGGGCGTAAAAGCTGCAACAGGAAAAATTAACAAAAGCTGGTCGCACAATACCTGGTCTATATCTTCACATATGGCAAGTTCCTCATGTCCGTACGGATAACTATTTAGATAGACAGTGTCAGAAGGAGTGGTCATGTGGCATATGACATCAAAAACATAAATGCTTGATCTACATGAACTTACAGTAAGCCAAAATTAGAGTACAGCTTCCTGCGGTCATCACGTGTTAGCTCAGTGCCAATGCTGCGAACAAAAAATATTTGTAGTTAATAATAGAAGTCTTATAACAAGGTACATAATTTACTTTATCCAGCAGGGTTATGGAGAATCCCAAAACAGTGACATGCCTGTTAATGGTAATATTAACAGCTCTTCTATCGGCCTCAAAAGAAAGCAAATCAGACATGATCTCTGCAGTTGCACCGCCTAATTTCTATTTGAAAATGCTCATATTAGACAAGTGAAATGAGTGTTGAACTTCATTACATATAGAGTAGGAAAATATGACAGAAAATTTTACTACAAATAGTACCTGGCAAAATCTGTAGAAATCTTCAAGGTATGCCTTGTACAGTGTGTTTCTCATAATCTCAATGTTCATGTCATCCAAGTCCTGCAAAAAAGTACCATAAATAAAACAAGTATCGACATATGGAAGAAAGCAGACTGATAAAAGCAACTGACACACGGTTAAGATACTCCCATAATTAACAACCAAACCTACTTGGAAGTATATAAAAAAACGATAACTATAATCCCCAAAACTGCAAGAAATCGTGACAGAATACTAGGCTCTGGGAGAGAATGCTGATTAACTACTTATGAAGTGCAAGAACCTACATCCATTTACTTATTAATTTCTTCAGAGGAACAGCAAACATAGAAAAGGTCGATGCTCAAGATAATACAGGTGTAAGGCAACATTTTTTTGAGAAACGAAACATCTAGTTACTGATTACCTATCAAAGTATTAAAAGTAAAGGGTGCTTATTGATACCTCTGAAGTAATGCACTCAGAAAAGTATGGAGCCAAGGGTGTGTCAACAAGCACCAGCCTGTATAGTTCCTTCATATTCTGGGCAACAGCCAGAGAAGCAATGCTGCAGAATAACTTAGAATAGTAAATACATACTTTCATTTAGCTTTAATAATCCAAGGCAAGCATTTGAATTAATACCTGTCAAACATGCCCAAAGGATGGCATTTCTCCAACAGTTCTTGGACATCTCTCTCATGCAAAGTTCCGGTGACAATTAAGACAACATTATCAATCATGTGACCATACCTGGACATATGATAAAATACCAAACTCCAGATTCAATTACATAGCAGAAGTGGGTAATACACTAAGCTAGATGCACATAATGCCATTTAAGGCTCAATAATGATCAGTATTATTGTGCAATTTTTCATAAAATACTAAATGCTTAACATCAGAGTAATAAGCATAACACAACCACCCTACATTTAGTCGTGCATATACTCATTCAAGTGGTAAAACATCCTTTTCTTTGTTTGTCTAAAATTAATGGAGAACAGTAATAGAAGATGATAGCCCTGGAAAGTTTAATTTAGTTTAAAACATAGCATGGCTCGTTAACTTCAAGATCTAAAGATGAGGGTTATCTTGTGCACAGCCAACTCAAATGTTCTTTTCGTTTCTTTTTTTTTTTTTTATTTTTAAAAAAGTAATAAATGACATTTTCTTTTCTCTTCTTTGGTTTCACACTACTGCAACTACATGCTACCAAAGGAGAAAGCTTTGAATGTTACATTTATTACTCCCCCATCCCAATTTATGTGATTCACTTAGATTGACACAATGTTTAAGAAAGACGGAGAAGACTATTGAAACTTTTGGTCTAAAACAAGTCCATAGTTTTAATCATCTCATTAAGGGTAAAATGAAAAGTTTAAACTTATATTCTTTCTAAATTGGAACAGAGGGATGGATACACTGATACCCAGATATGAGGACATACAGGAGATATCTTCGAATCTAGAAAAAATAATTTTATTTTTTGGATAAGGTAGAATAAAATGAAGTTACATGCCTACATTTACATGCATGACTTTCAAGTTCCTCTTTTACAATGAGCAAATATCTAAAGAAAATATAAGCTTAGCGAGGACACTAAGTAGTATGTTCCTTTTGTTGTATGGGGCATCTTGGGCAATGCTAAGAACCGCGAGAGTTCAATTATTTGGAGAGGCTTCCTAATCTGTGTAAATGTTAGGAAACTTTAAGATGCAACTCCTTTTCATATCTTGTGGAAGCTGGAAAATATATCTTGTGCAACTGCTATATGGCCATAAGTCCCAATGTGACATATTACACCATAGGTTAACGTATTAGTAAAATGAGTCATCAGCTTAATTATCCAGAGGTGTCCTTCAATAACATAGGTAAAATTCCAATATCATTCATTGAAAGAATAAACTTGTTATCGTATTTCTCTAATTCTCTATGCATAGCAAAACTAGAAAGTGGGATATATTGTAAAGAAACATTTTCCCCAGCAACACAAATAATATTTACCTGATGTACTCTAGAAAGGTTGACAAGGGTTCTGTTGCTTGGCAGAGCATGTGGTTGAACTCATCTACAAGTTTGACAGTGCATTTCTCCACAATCGTAGTAGTGTGTAAAGGGGAAGGCTCTGCAAAAGGCCAGCAAAGGCATAATAAGGAAGAAAAAACTAGAATACGGGAGAATCTGACAGTGATCTGTATTGTGTTGCAGAAGAAAGTGTGTTTTCAAGACTTCCTAAAATATTGCCATTTAAGCAGCATTTAGTATATGCTGCTCAAAATTCCTCCTATTATCCAGCAAATTCTGGAATCCAGAAACTCTGAAAACAGAATCACCTTGCGGAATGATATAGGGATATTGGCTACCATTACACAATGTTATATTACAATACAGTTCTTCATGAAAACATTACTACAATGTTATTTAGACTACAATGTAACATATTGGCATTGTGATTTTACTAATTCAAAAAAAGATATAATGTAACGTGAACATTTTACCCAGGAAGTTTTTAAAAGCAACAAGTTAAAAAACATATAAGATAAAGTGAATCAATCAACCACAATAATACAAAATGACATGCCAAAATGCTGAGGAACTTGTGATGCAATAGTTTGCTTCGTCTCAAGTCCAGATAAAGGAGGAGGTTGCGGTAGGTTGACAACCGCTGTAAAACTTGTCATTCCATGACGAAACCTCATAATACAGATTTCAAATGATCATCACCAACTAAGAATATTTTGATGTCTCTTTCAACTACATTATACTGTCCCCAAAAGGAAATAACAGTTCAATTTGGCAATACTCTAGGTGATAATTTCAATCAATGTTCCAAATCCAATATTATAGGAATAAAGCTCCAAAATCATGCTACTTTTTGTGCCCCAAAATCAATTATGATACAAAACAAGTTTATCCCAGATTTGATTCACCAAATCCCTAAGCATGAGATAACAAAATTTTGCAAGAGATAAGTCATTCGTGTAAAATATGAGATTCGATCTTCACTTAATTTGACATCTGGTGACTCGTCTAGTGAGCACCGCTTCATCAGGTAGCTTGTGCACATTGTAGAGTTTACACAGGGTTTATGGAGCAGCTCTAAAGCCACCAGGCAAGATAATAGAAAGAACGATGTCAATTCTCATTGCAGCGTAGGTTGGACAAAGTAAAACCTTTCTAAATGCATCGATATACTCAATCCCTTACCTCGTAGAAATAATTTCAGTTAGATTCCCAACTCACAAGAAAACTAACATCATATGTGACCTTCATATTGGCAGCACTACGCCCATATAAAAGATGGAACTTACAGTAGGTTAATAGCCAGTGTAAGACTAGTAATTTAGTCAAAGTACGATGAATGCTATTATTATGCCGATTTGCATGTAAAGGTACGGACTGCATCTAGTCTACCCTTCCCAGACCCCATTTTGTGGTGGGAATATATTGGGTATGTTATTGTTGTTGCATGTCAAGGTACATATAAATGCAAGATTTAGAGAGCCTCGAGTGCTATATAACCACCTATTTGACTTAAATGATAAAGTACAGAGAATTGGAGGGATACAGAGATTCCAAATAGTTCCAACACAAGAGCAAACTACATTATACCTTTTAAATACATCTAAGTCAAACACCAAATACATAATGCCTCCATAATATCTCTCAATTGTAATCCAATAAAAAAAGGTCCATCGTTTCCATTAAACTAACTAGAATACAGAATAACTACTACATAATAGTTAAACTGATCTCAAGCCAACCCTGAACCTACAAAACAGACAACCCCACTACCTTTGTAATTACAAATCTGAATCAACTTCAAAATAATCCAATCCATACAAAATACAACAAAAGTGCCAAATCTATCACGAGTCTTCAATTGATTTATGATCGTAACATAAGAGTCAAACTAATCTCAAACCAATCCCAAACCTACACTACAGAAACAAACTACCTCACTACAAATCTGAGTCAAACTTCGAAATAATTCAACCGGTACAAAATACAATAAAAAAGCCTAATCTGCCGTGAGTCTTCAATTGATTTTTTTTTAGCAGGTAACATAGTCTTCAATTGATTTATGATAATCCAGAACCTAAAGAAACAAACTACCTATCTACCTTTCACTTACAACCCTGAATCAAACCTCAAATAATCCAATTGATACAGATAAATACAAAAAAAAAAAAAAAAAACCTAATCTATCACGAGAGTTCAATCATACCATCATAGACAACGAAATAATGAACTAAGGATGACTACTACATAAGAGTTAAAACTAATCTCAAGCTAATCCCGAGCTTGCAAAAACAAACTACCTCACTACCTTTTCACTTCCAAATTTCAGTCAAACTTCAATCTAATCCAATCGATACAAAATACAACAAAAATGCCTAATCTACTGATCTCAAGCCAATCCCGAACCTACATAGACAAACTACCTTTTCACCTACAATAAAACCTCAAAATGAGCTAATCAATACAGAAAACAAAAAAAAAATGCTTAATCTACTGATCTTAAGCCAAACCCGAACCTACAGAAACAAACTACCTTTCTATTTACAAATCTGAGTCAATCTTCAACCTAAAGAACAAACTCACTAATTACGTCTTCACTTAGAACTCCGAGCCAAACCACAAAATACGATAAATTCAACTAATACAAAACACGATGCATTCCATTTTACCGTTTTGGAGATACGTACCGTATTCCGTAGCAGCGAGATGCATCTTAATATCATCAAGCGTTTCACACTGACAGAGATTGTTGTAATCAGCAGCGGTGAGAAGACCAGATCGATGACCTCTAACAATGGCTTCTAAATAGCCACTGTGAATGTTGAATGTAAGCGCTTCGAATCCGTACATTCTCCACTAGTTTTGTATGGAAGATACAGAAATACAGATCTAAAGCCAAATTTCGAAGATGGATAGAATGGAAATTTTTTGAGGTAAGGAATGATTGAACAAAGGAGATGCAAACCAAATTCTTTGCCTATATCACGTGTTCCTTTGATGGATCTTCCTTCGTCTGATTTTTAAATCTAATTAGTATTTTAATAATTATAAAACAAAATGGGTAAAAGCCTTCTTGCACTCAATATTTATATATATAAAAAAATTGTAATTAATTGTCATGTTTATGTCATAAATAAATTTATCGAAAACATCCTCCTCTACTTATGCTATAAATTGAATACATTTTATCATCTTTAGATTTCACTTTATTGTTATTTATGTAATAAATAAATTGTGGTAAAAATGTGTGTTGGATTAATTATGAAATTTAGTGATAAAAGTGTATACAAATTTATCAATTTGATGTAAATAGTGGGACAGGTAAATATGGGGATTACAAATCCATGTATCTCCGTTAATTAATGGAAAACTACAAAAAAAAATTGATAATTTAGATAAAATAATTATATTTACATAATTTTAAAAAAAATTATACCCTTATAGCCTAATTTTAATACGGTATACATATTTATATAACTTTATAAAATTTTATATATTTATTATATATAAATTTATAAATTTTTATAAATATAATATATATATATATATACTTTTAAATTATTATACAAAATTATATAAATTTATGTAAAATACTTTAACACGATTATACACCTTATACATAGTTGTATGGTATATATAAAATAAAAATAAAAAACAAGACAAAAAACTGGAACACAAAGGAATTCAAAATGGCTCAATGGGTCAGCACCGAACTTCTTGGCCAGTTAATGTAATTTTTTTTGTAGTTAGTCAAAATAAACAAATAATTTGATTAAACATTTCAATTTATGTTGCGCTTCATTTGAATTTTTCTATCTTTAAAATTTGAAATCGAAACTTATTATTTTAAAAAAATGATCCATCCATAGATCTCACAAGTGAAATTGAAAAGGATAGGATAGGATGCATAAACAAACCTCATCTCTATCTTTGTGGATAAAAAAACTATTATCGATAAAATTTCAACTCAAAAAAATAATGTATCTAACAAGATTGTAAAAAGAAAAAAGAAAAAATATTAGAGGGAAAAGTAGAAAGATAAAGAACAAATGCAGTAACAGACAGTAGTACATATCGAAGATTAAGAAACTAGGGGATAAAAAGAAACCATCCCAAAATTGTTTATACACTGAAGAAAAAAAATAGCCATTCGTAACGAAAAAGCAGAAATGGCTGCTGACATCACAACCTTACAAAATCTGCTGCATCTATCAAAAATTCATTTTGAATGTATAGTGGTGGTTCCTATCACAAACTTTATTGTGTAGTTTCATTCTTGTAACCTGATGCCCTCCCACTTTTACCAATCAAAAACGGCTCGGGGAAATTGTTTTCAGGATGAATGTCAAGGCCGTGATATGACCTAGTCGCGAAGTACTCAGCACCAGATTTAGCTGTTCCGGGCATTAGAGTTTGTGAGTCCTTGTCACGAACACGCAAAGCCTTCTCTGTGATGTTCACTAAAGCAGAAACTCCATCTTCAACTTCTTCAACCTCTAAAGAAGAGAAAACATATTTAAAACATCAACAAGCGGAATGATTCAAGTAATAGTTTTTCTAAAAAAGGCACCATAAAGGCAGACCACAGAAGTAATCATGGGCACACGACAAGATTAATAGACCTCGGCCTTTTCTGAAAGGTCCGGTCCAAAAGCAAGTATTGGGAGCAAAGCTACGAAACTAGAAAAACTGAATTTGCAGGATCATAAACACTCTGATTTCACCAATGAATAGATGTGAACATCAAAGACCCAACAATATCATGAAGACTATATCCTAAAACAAAACCTAATTCATGAACTTGAGAAGAAATAGGACCATCAATAAAACTTATGTTGTATATTACTTATCCATAACAGTCATAATCAAAATCACGTTTATCCACAAGTAAAAGCAAAATGGAGTGTAACTCATTCAAGAAGTAATACTCAAAAGTAAGTTCACATCTGAGTAAAAGCTATGCATGTACAGTTTTATGGTAGATTCGCCTTGAACCCAACAAAATAAATGTAAACAGAAGAACACACCTTGCTGTTCAAAATCTTCCACGTATCCACCCCGAATGAATGAAAAACGTGCTTCTGACTGGTTTTTCGCTTCCATAGGGGAAGAAGTAATCAAATCCCGAAATTCTGTAACATAAGCCCCAGTCCATTCGCTTCCTCTGGAAAAGATTGATTAAATGATTTAAAAATATTGATGCTTCGTCTAGACAAACCCAAAAAGAAATATTGCCAGCTTGTCTGTATAATGTGAATATAAATGATATATTTCATCAATTTTTAAAATTTATTGAAGCACATTATTTAATCAGACGACTTTTTACAAATGTAACCAACAATAGAGGCTGGCCAGTGCCTGTAAAGAAGACGAACTTCAATCCTTTACTCATTTTTCTGTATTGGCTATCTTCCAGTGATGTTCACACAACAATTACCTTATATTGAGCAAAATTAGAAGTTCAATTCATAGTCATCAAACCACAAGAGAAGGATTTCAAATTGCACTAAATTGAGGACTTGAATTTCACTTGAATGGTTTTTGGAAATAATTATATGATAGAATTAGGATTTGAAAGTAGTGAGAATTCAAAGAATCCTATGAATATATATTCTAGGTGAAAATGTAATACTAGTTTAGGCTGACAATTTTTTTCTTCATTCTCCCCCTCCCAGCTTACTCAAACTCCCAGCCCTTAGTTGGAAGTGAAGAGCTATCACCACTAAGAACAACCCTATCTTGTCACTTGTCAGCTTATACGGAGAGCTTATAAAACCTCATCTTCTTAGAAGGATATGCAATAAGTCTCTGCAAGAACTGTCGCCGTTGAATCCCTACTTTTGCCCAACATCGAGAAAAGTTACCAACCCAGCAACTCTGCTACATGTAATGCAATGACCTTCCACAACACATGGATGAAAGCTAAAATAATAACTTTTATCTTTTTATACTTAGAGCTAACAGAATAACTAAATCACTAAAGGAAACGTGAGCCGGCTAAACATAAAAATGAATTCAAAGTACTACCTGCCGAAAGCAATCATTGCTTCAAAAGGAGTAATAACTGGAGCTAAGAACTCTTTACTATCCAATAGAGCAGTTTGGGCACAAGAAACATAAATGAAGACATCGCACTGCAAACATACAGAAAGAACTTCAGCAAACCCACAAAAGACAAGATTACCTCTAACATCATGTAACTTTGTGATTACCTCAGGGAAGTTGGCAAGCTTTGCAGGGTTAGGCCTCCCCATTATAAAAGTATAGGCTTTCTTCCCAGCTCGTGTAATCAAGTCTTTCATCTGATGAATCATGTGGAGGTAACCAGCTGCACCAACAATAGAATATAGAAGAATAGAAGCTTTAGTCTACGTACTGCAAAGGAATAAAAGCATACAAATCATGCTACTTTCAAATAGCCCCAAAACAGACCCTACAAAGTCCAAGTATATATACTAGAGAATACCTACTCCAAGTGTTCCTACCAAGATCCCTATAATGCTAGCATCCTTTGCTTTTTCAATAAGAAAGTACCTGCAGAGACATCATTAGTACAAAAACCATGAAACAGTATCAAACGCATGAGTATCAAAGAAAGAGAAACCAACTAAATCTGTCAGTTGAAACAAAGGAATGATACATTAGAGTTGCTAATAATACCTACGCTTAAGAATCCTTTTCTGCTGAGAAAAGTCATTCACCAAAAGATTTTCAGTAGCATCATATCTGACTGGGAATAACACAAAGAACACAGAGAACAACAGTCAGTGACATCCAAAAGACAGAACTGGCAACAAATTTTATCAGCAACACTTAGATAATTCTACATATAAATCCTACTGAACAAACACATCTTCTGATATAGAGACAATATTCCTATTTTTTTTATTTTTTTTGAGAAGAATTAAAGATAGAAATTTCAGTAACATCAAAAAGTTTTGAGTAATATTTTCATCTTCAAACAAGAACTATCAACTAGGAGAACCATCTGGATTCAGAAAATCAAAAGAAAACAGAGAGAACTGACAAAAAGATAAAAGCACATCTTATTAGACCAGCAACAGAGAAAGAGAGGAATAATAATCGTTTCTTGTTGATATCAGGAGGTGGAAAGAGATGAAAATACATAGTATTAGAGGGAAGACTTTTGCAGTCTCAGAACACAGTGAGACACTTTC
>JBDJHY010000002.1:13617812-13630886 GCA_039654485.1 Withania somnifera
TAAAAACACCTAAAAATGACCAGAAAACAAGTCAAAACTACTACTTGAATGGGGCTTCGAAGGAGCTTCTTTCTTCAAGGGCTGCCCAGACTCCCATAACGTGTGGAATTGTTATCCACAACTCTAATCAGCTTAAAACCATGATAAAATACAGCCAAAATATACCTTAAATAGTCGGAACAACTTGAAGAGTTAAAATCTCTATAAAGGAGGGAAATGGGGTACTAAGAGAGAGCTAGGTGAGAGAGAAAATTGCGTCCTGCTTTCTTGTGAAAAATATGGTGGAAATATCCAAAATTGAAGTATATATATATTGGAAAAGTTAAAATGGGTTTTCAGCCTGATCCATGAACCGACCCAAGCCCATTAAGTGGCTGAAATTTGGGTCATAACTCAACAAGTAGATGATCCACCTACTAGCCCTTTTTCATCATTTTTTTGCTAAGTAGATGATGCACCTACTTGTCACCTACTAGATTAATAAAGACAAGCAAACACCTCATTTATTTTATCCCATTTTTTAAATCTATATCCCTTTAATATAATTTAACACTTAACTTTAAACCTTAAACTCAAGTACGTCCATACTATCTCGATTTTTAAAAGACTTTTGTGGGTGTTAAGTCATATATGTATTGAAATGTATGGAGTGTTACTTAAGGGACGTTACATTTTCAGAATTTTATCCAAGCTAATGATCTGACTGAGGTGAAGACTATAGGCAAAAGGCACACGTGGACAAATGGGCACGTACATAGCAAGATCGATTGGTTACTAGTTAATGATGCAAAACTGGCCAGCATTTGAGGGTTTAATCATGAACCCTCAAATGTCTGATCATTTCCCCATAAGTATAAAGCTTGAGGCAGATAGTGTTCGAGGGAGATCCTTCAAATTTTATAATTATTTAGCAGAACATCAACACTTTGAGGCTGAAGTTAAACAGGTGTGGAGACCGTCATAGGCACTCAATGAAGACAATCTGGGAGAATTTGCAAAGAGTTAAATATGCTATGAAAGGCCTCACTAGACGAGAATTTAGCAATGTGAAGCAAAGGGTGGAGGATGCTAGAGTCAGATTACAGCAAGTTCAAGATCGTCTGTCACCAAATCCTGGGTTCCGAAGAGAAAGAGTGCAAATTACAGCTAGAGAAGTGGTTGAATGTTGAAGAAAGCATTACACAGCAACGGTCCAGAGTCCAATGGCTTAAGCTCGGAGATTCTAACTCATCCTACTTCCATGCTTGCCTTAGAAGTAGGCCCAAAATCATAAAAAGTTTAATGAATGAAGCTGGGCAAATCACACAAGATAGTGGCAGAGTTACTGGTATCATTTTGGATTTTTATAAAGGGCTATTAGGGAAAGCTGCATTCCAACTACCTGCAGTGAATGCCAACATAATGAGACAAGGGCCACTAATCTCAAGAACTCACCAACTGCAACTAATTCAACCAGTTACCAAAGAGGAAATCAAGCTAAAAGGCACCTGGTTGCGATGGGTTTATGCTCTATTCTTTGAATGGACTTGGCATATCATAGGGGATGACGTTACATGTGTTGTACAGGACTTCTTACCACAGCAACTATCTGCAACTCTATCAACTGCTCAACAGGGTTACTCTAGTCCCAAAGATTAAAAAAACCCCATCTCTGTCAAAGACTTCAGACCAATCTCTTGTTCTACGGTTCCATATAAAATTATATCTGAAGTGTTGACAACTAGGCTACAAGGAGTAATGGATGGTATAGCAGATAAATCCCAAAATGCCTTTGTGCCTGGCAGACTTACTTCTGATAATATACTGATGAGCCATGAACTTATAAAAGGGTATGGAAGAAAGGGTGTGTCTTTTGTTGCTTCTTTCCATCCTGAGGATTCTCCTAGATGCATGATAAAGGTGGATATGCAAACAGCCTATGATTCCATTGAATAGCCTTACATGGAACAAATTCTATGTCTGTTGGGTTTTCCTCAAATACATGTTCAATGGATAATTGTGTGCCTTACCATGGTCTCATATTCGATTCTGGTTAATGGAAAGTCATCACCTCCTTTTAAAGCTAAGAAAGGATTAAGACAGGGGGACCCACTTTCCCCTTTCTTATTCATCTTGGCCATGGAGTACTTATGTAGATTGCTACAGTCCCTCAAGAATGACCCTTGGGGTTTGCAGATGACCTCCTACTATTATGTAGAGGTGCTGTTCAATTAGTATCTAGTCTCTGATAAATTTCAAATCTAAATTGCTGCTTCTGGTTTGATTGCAAATCCTAACAAAAGCTCAGTATACTTAGGGGGTCAAGGATGTTGAACAATAACAAATTCTGGAAGCACTTGGAGATCCCATTTAGATTTGGGTACCTCTTAGCACTAAAAGATTATAGTACCGAGCGAGTCGTCGATTGAAAAGATGCTGAGTAGAATCATTTCCTGGAGAAACAGATACTTGTCATATGCTGGGAGAGTGACTATTGAAAAGTGTCTTGGTTGCTATTTAAACTTTTTGGAGCCAAGTGTTTGTTTTACCCAAGAAAATCATACAATTTATAGATGGATTTGTAGAAACTTTCTTTGGACTGGGTCTACTGAGCCATCCAAGAAAGCCTTGATCTCATGGAACACGATGTGTACACCATTGATGGCTGGAGGATTGAACTTTATCAGAATAGAATGCTGGAACGTAAGCTGCAATATGCCAACTATTATGGAATTTTGCCAAAAGAAAGATAGGTTGTGGGTGAGGTGGGTGCACACATACTACATAAAAGAAGGATCTTGGTGGGATCCTATGCCAAAGAATAATCATGGATGGTGAAAAAGATATTCAAAAGAATTATCATGGATGGTGCAAAAGATATTCAAAGCTAAGAACTACCTGGTGAGTGTTGGAATCACATATCCAGATTTCAGATTGATGCCACAATTCTCAATCAAAAGGGTTTATCACAAAATGCAGGGTGTTCTGTCAAAAGTATCATGGAGAAATAGTGTCGAACTGAAGGTTGTCCTAAGTGGTGCTTCATTCTATGGTTAGTTGCCCATGGTAGGTTACCAAACAAAGATAGAATTGCCAAATGGAGCCCAGACACATCAAACCTGTCACCTGTGTAACGAAGAACCAGAGACCCTCAACCACTTCGTCTTTGCTTGTTCCTTTACTGGTAACACATGGAAAAAACTGCTAGTTTGGCAAGGGATTAGTAGAGACAACAAAGATTGGTACAAGGATCAAATGTATATGCAAAGGAAGTAGCTCAGGTGCAGCAGTTTACAAAGCTACTCTAGCTGCAGCTATATATTTTCTCTGGCAGGAGAGAAATGGGCGGTTGTTCCAGAATAAAAGTAGAGCAATAGGTGTGGTATTGAGAGAGATTATCTAGGAGGTTTATCATAGAGTGAGTCTTGTTCCTAAATGTGCACTATATGTTACTAAGTTGGATTTTTATCCATGCTTGATAGGTAATAGGTGTCTTTGGGGTCTAGTAGGAATTTGCAGAGTGTTATTTTGAGGCATGTAGCTGGTCCATGTTGGACAGCATACTGCTCAAACTCAGGTTTTTTTTTTCCCTTAATCCTCTTCCTTTTTTTGATATGTACAGCTTATCCTATTGGTAAATAAAATTTGGTTTAGAAAAAAAAAATGCCAAAATAAAAGGCCACTAAAGTGACGGACTCATAAAAGGCCCAAGGCTATATTGAAGAGAACTGTCAAATTCAACAATGTTTTAAGGATGAATTTGTTAACACAGCAAAGTGAAGTCCAAAAATTCTCAACACCACTTTACCTACTTAGGTTGTGCATGCAGTGGGGACCTAAAAACCTATGTTAACAGCTTTACACTACAGCGACCATAAAGCGAGATAGAAGAAAGAAGTGAAAATTTGTTAAGAAATATGAATTGCAAAATGTCAAAATTTATGAAACTTAATACAAATATCATCTCTATTTTAACTTATTTAAGACAAAGATAATACATCTCTGCGTGACTGTGGAAGGAAAAGGATACATAAGTACAGTATAAGTATGCATAACGATGTTATAAAAATATTTTACTCACTGTTCAGACACTCACATACATTACAATATTATGAAAATATACTACTCACTTTTCAGCCACTTCTCCACTGAGTGCCTTCGGCTCTAAGTTCTTATCCTCTGCTTCTTTTATTGTCTTCAGGATGTCTGCTTTTTTCTGCTGAAGAGCTTCCAGTTTGGCATTGATCTTATCCAACTTGGATTTCAACTTACCCAAATCGTTGCTTTTAAACTTGTCCTCGAGTTTTCTCTTCTTCTCAGCTTTATCTTTTTTTGAATCCTTCTGTTTCTCATCTTTACGTTCCTTCCCCCCCTTCTTCAGTTTACTTTTCTCTTCTGCTTCACCATCTGATACTTCCTTGTCTTCCTCAACTTTTATCTCTCTTGTGGTGACTTCAGCCTCATTCACCTTGTCGTCTTCATGTGATTCTTCTTTGCTCTTGACTTTCTTTTCTTTGTCCTTCTTGCTTTTCTTCTCTTTATCCTTCTTCTTGCCTTCTACATCATCCTTCTCTTCTTCTGATACCACTTTGCTCTTGTCTTTCGTTTCGTTAGCTTTCTTGTGTTTCTTCACTTTATCCTCCTCCTCTTTTTTGTCATCTTTATTTTCCTCTGTTTCTTCCTTGTCTTCTTCCTGCGACTCCTCTTTGCTCCTATCTTTGTCCTTTTTCTCTTTCTTTTCCTTCTTGTGTTTCTTCTCTTTATTCTTCTTTACACCTTTTTCATCATTCTCTTTTTCCACTGCTTGGCTATCGTTTTCTCCATCCAACACCTCTTTTTTCTTGTCTTCCTTCTTTTTATCCTTTTTGTCTTTCTTCTCCTTATCCTTCTCTTCCTTCGTTTCTTCTCCCGACTCCTCTTTGATCTTGTATTTCTCTTCTTTGTTCTTTTTCTCTTTCTTCTCGCCTTTTTCATCCTCCAACTCCTCTTTGTTCCTGTCTTTCTTCTCTTTTTCCTTTTTCTCTATCTTAACTGTCTTCAGTTTCTTCTCCATTTTTTCATTATCTTTCTCTTCCTCTATTTCTTCCTTTTTCTCAATCTTAACCATCTTGAGTATCTTCTCCCCTTTCTCATCATCTTTCTCTTCCTCTGACTCTTCTTTAGGTTTCACTTTCTTCTCTTTTTCCTTTTTCTCTATCTTAACCTTCTTGAGTTTATCCTTTCTCTCCCCTTCTTCGTCATCCTTCGTCTTTTTGCTGTCTTCTTCTTCCGACTCCAGTTTGCTCTCGTCTTTCTTCTCTTTATCTTTTTTCTTTTTCTTATCTTTATCCTTCTTCTTCCCTTTCTCATCATCCTTCTCTTCCTCCGACTTCTCTTTGCTCTCGTCTTTCTTATCTTTATCCTTTTTCTTTTTCTTATCCTTATCCTTCTTCCCATTTTCGTCATCCTTCTCTTCCTCTGTTTCTTCCTTCAACTCCTCTTTGCTCTCGTCTTTCTTCTCTTTATCCTTTCTCTTTTTCTTATCTTTATCCTTCTTCTTCCCTTTGTCGTCATCCTTCTCGTCCTCAGTTCTTTCCTCCGACTCCTTTTTACTCTCGTCTTTGTTTTCTTTATCCTTCTTCTCTTTCTTTTCTTTCTCGTGTTTCTTTTCTTTAACATTTTTACTTTTACCTTCTTTTTCATCCTCCGACTCCTCATTCTCCTTGTGTGTTTCTTTCTCCTTCAGATCATCAGACTTTCCTATCTCTTTCTCGACTTTGAGATGTTGTTCTTCCTTTTCCATCTTTTCTTCTTCCCAGGCAACAACAGCCGTTTCCCCCTCCTATCCAAAACTGTCGCGCGTCAATGTGCCTTCAATTTCTCCCAGTTATCTGAGAAGGAGATGCAAAATTAAGAAAACAGTAAGACTATAGTTTTCGCATTTATAAAAGCATGAGGTAGAAAGAAAAACGAACACAATCACGAAAGAGAATATGGCAAGCACTGAAGGATTTTCTCAAAATAATGAAGGACAAACAATGCTTTCACAGATTGCGGTGAACAAGTTATCGGAGGAAGTTGTGTGAGATAGCCAAATAAATACATATATGGTAATTTACCCACGTCTAGAGAAGGAAAGAACCGTGGTGGAGAATAAAGACTCCATAACTTGACTCGAAAAGAGTCTCGCTGAAACATAGCCTCTATTATTTTCCTTCCCTTAAATCCAATACCACTTGGTACTTTCAGCTTCTAACTAATTTTCGGCACTTCTTCCCCATAAGCTCCACTTAGCTGTAGTTTTTCTTATTTTCCGTTCTTCTCGTATCATTCTAGATATAATCGGTGAAGTTAAGCAAAATACCAAAGAGAAGTAGACCAAATGAAAATACAGCAAATAGGCAGTAGCGATCCACTACATGGAACTTACACATACTTATAAGAGAGAAGAACCATGATGGTGGACACAGACCCCATCTTTACATTCTGTAAACCTGACTCCAAAAATTATTACCTCAGTGGGACCTTTCCTCTAGCCTTTTCCTCCACTCCAATGTTACATGTCACTTTACACTTCACACTTTCAGCTCCTAATTCATTTTGAGCATTGCTTGTTCTACCTAAGCCACACCTTAGTAGTTTATCTAATTTTTCATTCTTTCGGTACCATGCTAGAGATGATCAATGAACTTCATTACATATAGAAAGACTATGATTTGATTCACTACATAGCGTTTTTCCCCAACTCCAAATTCAGGTACAGAGAAGCCATAACAGCCTAATAGAAATTGTAAGATTCTAAGATAGATCACAGTACTGGCAATCACAGATAATGTCACTGATTATTTCAGTAAACCTCATTCCACTTTAATATGGTAGCCACGATATAGATTACCATCTTCTCTAATCAACAGGACTACAGCTACAGGAACAAATTCAACCTGTGTGCTTGTTACATTGCCGGTTCCATGCCCGTATAAAGGAAGAGAGTTGCGGTAAGTTGACAGTCAGCGTAAAACTACTAAGTTTGTTCTAATCCATACAATATAGAATACAACCACAACTATCCAACAATGCAAAAAAAAAAAGATAAGAAACTTCCAAATTTCTCTCCTTTTTCATGGTCTCTTCATGGGCAGACAGAAACTTATTGGACGATCACGACAACAACAACGCACCGAGTATAATCCCACTTGTGGGGTCTGAGGAGGGTCGTATATATACAAACTTTACCCCTAATCAATAGAGAGGTCATTTCGATAGACCCTCAGCTCAAATAAAGCATATAAAAGTCGGCAGTCAAATATAGTAATGAAGAAGCCATGATGCAAAAAATGAAGAAAGGAACAGTACCGCAACAAATAATATGAAAAATGAAATAAAGGAAGTAACAGGTACTAATACAATCGAAGAATAAGACAATAGGAGAGTGAACTTACTGGATAATCACAATCAATCAAAATGGTAATTCTTGCATACAAAGAGGAAAACGATACTGGCATAACAAACCATATACACAACATAAATTTCATTTTTTATTTGCAAGGGGGGAGTGGGGATGGATCCTAGTAAAGATTATTACCCCCAGCTTAACGTCACACTAACACCAACATACCCAGTGTAATAGGTGGTAGTAAAAATAAGTGGAGGATGTACACAAACCTTAACCCCAGCTTTGCAGGAAAGAAAAATAAGGACAACAAAGTACCAAGATAAACAAGGCAAATGAAGCAATAGGTGGTAGTAAAAATAAAAATAGGTGGTAGTACAAATAAGGAATACGATACTTGGCGAATACTAAATAATACTATTAAACAAGGAGAACATGAAAAGAGGAGACTAGCCACCATATTATTATTGGTACATCACATAACTATAAAATACTAATACTACAACAACAACAATCCCTTCCCACAAAGTAGGATCCGCAGAGAACGATCCGGAGAGAGTAGAGTACACACGGTCCATATTCCATAGACCCTGGCAGAGGACAAAAGCAATCTCATGAACTATAAAATGAATCCTCAAAATTGATTGATAACCCAACCAACAATATATTTTTGCCTAGAGTTAGCAATCTCAAATTCCCCATACGACAAAATTATCAACAAATTAGAAGAACAGACCAGAAACCGAATAAAAGATTATATAAAAGCAGCAAAAGGAAACACCTTTAGCAAAATATAAACAACACCCAAGTGAGATAATCAAAAAAAATACTTACCCTTTTCAGTAAACAGCAAGAAAACTCCAAGAAAGAAACTTTGTGACTTCTATCTGAACAATGAAGAAATAGATAATGTTCTTGATATTATAACAAATCCAGCAACTGAGAATTTATTTATAGAAAGGATTTGAAGACAAAAGGTATGAATCTATAGCCGCGTAATGAACGTAACAGAGTACTTTATAAGTCGGTAGATGTGAGAGAATTTTCAATTGTCCGCTTTTACTTTGGGAAAGAGAGAGGAAGAAGAAGCTGAGAGAAAGTGTCATCAAGACCGTATGTTGATTTTAATTTTAAATTTTAAATTTTAAATTTTTAAATTTTTTAATAACGTGTACCGAATATCAAATTAAAAAAAAAAAAGATTTCTGTACACCCCTAATATATAAGCTAAGGTTCTATAGGGGTAGGTTTACCTTGTAAACAATTTATATCGAAATTATCATTTTTTAATTAATACAGAGTTTATTAGTGTTATTCGTATAGTTTTTTTGTATTTATAATATATATTATTATTTATTGTTAATTGTGTTTTAATTATTATATTGTTCTATTATTGTTACAGTTTTTTTTTCTCTAATTGCCTTGTACTTTTTTTAATTTAGTTATCATATTTTCTTCTATTGTTTTCAATTTTTCGTCATTATTTTAAGTTACCATTCTTGAATTGAGGGTCTTTTAAAAATAATATTTTTTATTTACGTGAGATAAAAATAAGATTTGCATATACTCTATCTCCATCAGTCTCTACTTGTGAAATTACATGGATATGTGGAAGTTATTATAATTAAGACGAAGTTATTGCACAATAGCATATCTCATATGGTCCCACACGTGAGGTCTGGTGAGAGTAAAGAGACTGTTTTCGATTGATCTTCGGCTCAAGAAAACAGTCTAAAGTAGTCTTGAAAAAAAATAACGAAAGTACAAGAAACAATAGAAAGTAACAAAAATGACGTAGTAACAAAACGAAAACTGCTACAAAATAATACACTAATTGAGATACAAGAAACGAAATTAACAACAAAAAGATGAAGGACAAAAAAACAACACTATGACTATTAATATGAGCAAACAACAAGACAACACACTGCTGACTACTAATCTTCTACCTCAATTTGTGTCCTCCACACCGTCTTACCTAAGGCCATGTCCTCGGTAAGTTGAAATTGTACCATGTCCTTTTTAATCACTTCTCTTTGATAATTTTTCAATCTGTCTCTACCTCTCATGAAATTATTTATAGCCAAACCTCACACCACCACACTAGGATATATATATTCCTTGCATCACCACCACACTAGGATATATATATTCCTTGCATCACCTCTTTACATGTCTCAATCATCTGATTAGTCTCACTTTTCGCATCTTGTCCTACATCAAAACACCTTCACCTTGTTCCAAACATCCTTATTTTTAATTTTATCTCCTCCCGGTATGCCTACTATTTATTGTAACATTCTCATTTTCGCGACTTTCATCTTTCGAATGCAATAATTCTTTGTTGGCAAACACTTAGCGCCTACACAAAGTTGGTTTAATTAATACTATGTAAAATTTCTCTTTTAAGTGTGAGAATGACATTTTCTCATCACATAAGACTCGAAAATATGAGTTTTCATTTTATTTGCCCTACATCAATACACAATTTATTAGAAGAGCATAGAGTTGTCTTATTAAAAAAAAAATTTTAATATGCACTAAAATATATTTTATTACAGATATTGACGATCGAATAGCAACTAAAATTAAATACCAACTATCTAATAAATAACTTAAACTTTTCATAAAGATCAACCTCATTAATACATGTATAAATTTAACTAACTACCAAAACGACCCCTAAATGCACTATGTAACTAAACGAAATATTAGAATTTATTCAACTGCTACATTTGTATAAAATTATATAATATAATATAATATATTATGAAATTACATGTAACACGTAACAACCCTTCAAATGAGTTGTTATTGTTATACGAGATAAAAATTATTCGATGAAGAAAATTAAATTAGGTCACTCATGTGGGTCAATCTGGATTCATAATAAATAATATATAGTTATTTATATATTTAGATTAGTGACTATTATCAAAAGAGAAGAGTTATGTTTTTCGAAAATTATCTGACGAGTTATGTCTCTTCATAAAAGATGAAAACAAAAATAATAAAAGGAAAAAGGTTGTTCTAAGTACTGAAAGAAAAACACACACTCGTTCTGAAACTCTTTACTTCTCTTCAATACTCTCTTCTCCGGTGAAGTACAAAGTTGTCTTCTCCAAAAATATTGAAATGATTCTGCAACAAGGTACGATTCATATACTGTGAACTTATACAGTGTAATTTATTTTTGTATGTGATTGCACTATTGAAGGTCCGGAGGAATATGTGTGGTTCCTATTGATTATCTATAAAAGATAAGTTGCCTTTAGACTTGATTATAGATTTAAGTCTATCTATTCCCGTTCACATGAAAATATTACAGTGATGATGTATTTTTTGTGTAATATTTATATATGAAATAAATTAACTGTATTATTATTGTTATTGAGTATTCTATACTTGTTATAAAATTTATATTTTTTAGTCTTGAATTTATGTGATTTAAGATAAGTGTTTCTTAGATGATTAATTGTGTTAGATTTACAACGTATCAGAGTGCAAATGATGATTGAAAACTTAGTGAACTTTCGATTTTGAACCTGATGTGAAATAAATATTAACATAGTTAATTATTTTAAAAATTATTATGTATATGAATTTAGGCTACAATAATGTACGTAGTTGTCTCATGAAACTTTATACTTGTTTATATCAGTATGTATACTACAAATGATGATTGAAAACTTAGTGAACTTTCGATTTTGAACCTGATGTGAAATAAATATTAACATAATTAATTATTTTAATAATTATTATGTATATGAATTTAGGCTACAATAATGTACGTAGTTGTCTCACAACTACGAAAATACTAAGCGTCATTTGAAAGTTGAGTAAGAGTGCCTCGGAGTTGATAATGCTGCCATAAGTGTGTATATGACTAGTTACGGTCTAAAATAAATTTTTTCAGAATAAAAGGAAAGAAAGAGTCTCAAAGAACCCTAAGGTTGATCAACAAGGAGAGGAAAATGTTCCTGCTCCAAGAAAAAGAAAAAGGCGAATATGGCTAAGCTCAAATGCTATAATTACTAAAACAAGGGACAATATGCTAGTGATTTTTGCGAGCCTAGAAAAGTATACGACCTAATTACTGATTTACATAGTGATGTAAATGTTTCTTATTCTGTTTTTTAAAACTGAATCACTTTGTATGTGGATTATAACTCAACAATCACCGAACATATAGCGACGGAAAGGGATGCTATTGTAGATTTTCGACGAATTCCAAAAGGATCTAAATGAGTATATATAGAAAATAACTCCAAAGAGAAGGTCAGTGGGATTGATACCTGCAAATTTTAAAATGCGTGGTGGCCGAATTTTATTTCTACATGATGTATTATTTACCTCGATAATTCATAGAAATTTAGTCTCTGTCAGAATATTAATTAAATTGAAATTTAATTTTTCCTTATAAGAACATGGTATGAATATGTATTTGAGAAAGATAAAATATGGTACTAGTTATTTTTATGATCCGTTTTTTGTATTAAATATTATTCAAAGTCTTAATGATAATAATATTTATTTTTTTCTTATTTACATCAACTTCTAATTATTTGAATGATGTAAATTCGTGACATGTTGGACTTGGCATATAGGTCAGTGAAAAATGAATCACTTAGCTAAAAAGGTCTTCTTGACTCAACAGATGAAGTAGAATTGTTAACTTGTGAATCTTGTCTAGCCAAAAAAATTGCGAGAACCATTTGGAAAAGGCATAAGAGTTAACACTCCATTGCAATTAATTCATTCTGATATTCGTAGTCTAATGAATATAAGGGCAAGATATGGTGTTACTTATTTCACCACTTTTATTGATGATTTTACTCTATTCACTTATGTATAGTTGATTTCTCACAAACCAAAAGCTTTGAATTGTTTCATTAAGTTTATGAACCTAGTTGAAAAACAATTAGATAGGAAAATTAAAGCTTTAAGAATTGATCGATGAAAAGAGTATTTTTCTGATGAGTTCAAACGATTATGTGGTGAAAAGAAAATTCAAAGACAATTAACCACTTCCTATACTCCACAACAAAATTGTGTTGCAGAAAGATAAAATAAAACTTTGTTAGAAATGGTTAGGTTAATGCTGGCACAAGCAAAATTACTTATCACCTACTGGGTTGATGCATTTCTCACTGCTGCATTTATGCTTAATCGAGTCCCTTCTAAATTAGTAAAACCACTCCATATAAGTTATGGACAAAAAGAAAGTCAAATTTGAGTATTTTAAAGCCTTGGGGTTATGTTGCGGTTATTCATAATCCTTCTTCTCATTTTGGAAATTAGGTCAAAGAGAAAAAAAGTGTATTTTTATAATGTATTTTGAATAGTGTAAGAGTTATGTGTTCATAGGTGAATAAGATAGTGACACCGTAACTGAAGTTCAATCACACGATGTTACATTCATAGAGAATGATTTTTTCTAAACAGGGCGAAATAGGTCAGGACTTATCTCTTTATGAAATAATAGACCAAATTGCTTTTGCTACAGACATATAAATGGATGTGAGTGAGAGTCATTTTGATGATGTTAGATCAATTCTTATTTTTGTTAGACCAAGGTTGGTTCACGAAAATCGTCCCTTCGTGTTTTGATTGATGACCAAATCATTAAGTCAGGATTTGATGTTAATAGAACTCCCACCAATTCAAGAATATGTTCGTAAACATATTCATAAGTCAAAGAAACAGTCCGGGGCTAAACCGACTCA